>CALSFV010000234.1:695000-976915 GCA_943737045.1 Parapristionchus giblindavisi
TACTTTCAGAACATTTGGAATCCAGTTGGAATCTAGTTTCAAAATACTTTTGAGTATTCCTTTAACGTCATTGACCTAATTGTATCGTAGCTTCGTTGGGTAGACTAGACTAAAATAGAATTTCCCTACGCCAGGCATTATCGAGTTAAATATCTGACGAGTGAGGTATACACAACTCCATTACCTACAGCAAACGTCACTGACTGATCTAATAGGATCACTTTGTTCGCATTGTGGAAGAATTGACGAAATTGGTGGAATTGACGGTAGCCTAATCAGTGACGAAATCTCTTACAAATTTGTTTGCGCCATCAAGAGCGCGTCCTTGAGTAGCGAGTGATTCAATCTCTAGACAGGGACCTAATAAAAAGATTAGAGATAAACATGAAAATAAATGCGAAATGAAGAGAGCCAGATAAGCGACGGTAACTTCCTATTAGCACGCAGTTTCTGTAATAATCTATGGCGGTCTGGCACACATAAGATATTATATAAGGATTGTAAGCAATACGCCCTATTAGTAATGGACGAGAAAAAGATGAATAATGGGATGTTCGAGCGATGCTCATTTCAAAAGATGCTAACAATAAAAGAAAAGAAAAATAGAAAAGACTCCACGATCTGCATCCTATATTGCATCTTATTAATTCCTTTTCGTGACTTTTGAAAAACACAACAGTGAAAGAGATCAATGAAAGATCTTTAAAAACTTGAGGTAAAGTGTAAGTAAATAGATAGATATTTTAGTAAACAGAAATAGTATTGAAATATAATTCGTCTTGAAATATAAAACCAAAAGAAGAGAAAAACAGGGAGGAAGTGAATTACATACGTGCCAGAAGAAAGTTCGAGATTTTTTCGATCTTTGTTTTTGATTGAGTTATAGTGCGGCAGGCCTGACTCTCTGCAGGTCAAAATATGAATCTTATAAGTGTATACTCCAGAATAATGACGCTCTTTCGAGGACAAAGAAAGTGACAGAGCGTTACAAGGAAAAAATAGTTCAAGAGTGGAAAAAAGAACTTTGCTTGAAGAAGAAAACAAGAGGTTAGACAGTGCGAGAGAGAGGAAAATAAAGGAACTGAGGGTAGGGGTAGAGGAACGCAGAAGAAAAGAACGGGAGAGAAAAAGCGAACGACAGTGAGAGAGAGAGGGATACAGAGAGAGACGGAGAGAGAGAGAGAGGGAGGGAGAGATAGAAATAGAGATTTAGAGAAGGAGAGAGAGGAGAGGATAGGGGAGGGATGGATAGAGAGAAGGGGAGACGGGCAGAGAAGAGAGGTGAGGGTGGAAAGATGGGAAATGTAGTGTGGAAAAACTTGAGGTAGAGGTAGAGAAAGTCTCGGTCTCTTTCATAAAACTGTTTCTGTCCGCGTATCTCAGTAAACATTAGAGCATTGTTGAGGAGGTGGGGGGGGGGGAGAGGGAGAAGGAGAGGGAAAAGTTAGAGAGAGGGGGGAGAAAGATGGAGGAGAGAAAGGATGGAAGAGGCAAAGGAGAGGGATGGCAGAGGGAAAGGAGAGGGAGGAGAGAGAGGAGGAGGGAGAGGAAGAGGGAGAGAGTGGGTGGAGAGTGGGTTGGGGGAGGGGCAGAAAGAGCGATTATTGCGAGTTTTAGAAGCACGCTGATCTAGGAAAGATGAAGGGTTGAGGAGGGACTGGAAGAGAACAAGATAGAGATAAACTAATATACAAGAGAAATATACGAAAAGATGGATAAGTAGGAACAGATAGAAAGGGTGAGAGGTGAGAGGTCAGAAGGTGAGAGGGAGAGAGAGAGGTAGATAGAGGGAAGTGGAAGCGAGAGAGAAAGAGATGGGCAAATGATGATCATGTATTGTCGTGCTTGTTACATGAACAGTCATCCTGGTATGCGTAGGCGTGAGGGGGATGAACAATCCCTGTCAATCCATGGGATTACTTCGATTGGCACGGAATCAACGGGAAACACGAAGATACAATGTAAATTACACTCATTTCAAAATCTGTTAAAAGAATAGAAATTAAGTGAAAATCCTCGTTTTTGTATTACAAAATCCCAGTTTTTGTATTAGTCTATGCGCCTTTTTGACCGCGACTTTGGAACATGAGGATTGAGGAAGAATGAGTTTGTTGGGTTCAAAAAGCTGCAAGACAAATTAGACAGCAATGACGATATGACTGAACGGATGTAAATGAGGAAATCATGAATTGATTAGTATTAGTTAGTAATCGCATGTATTAAAAGTTTTTTTTAATTGGTGTAGATAATTTGGAGTGCAAGGCTCATTGTTTCCGCCATTACGTTCTAGATGCACCTCCATGTAAGGCGTGCTACATGTTTAAAAATGTTTATCCGCAATCATACTCATAGAACATCGAAGTTTGATATGAACAGAGAGAGAGAGAGAGAGAGAGAGAGAGAGAGAGAGAGAGAGAGAAAAGCATATTCTGGCACGTTTTCTGATTCGGAATGTTTCTGTGTTTTCTCATATGTATATCAGGGGGACGCACTCCTCTACCGTATCCAGGGATGTGCATTTTTCGTTTTTCGATTTATCGATTTTTTCGATTTTTCGATACTTTCTCGAAAAACTTTTTCGACGAAAAATATTTCGAAAAAAATTCGAAAAAATCGAAAAATGCTTTTACATAAAAAGGCACAAAATTTCAAAAATAAATCATTATTAGTGAAATTTTTTTGAAAAATTTTGAAACAAAAATTACAATTTTTGTTGTGCAAAAATATTTTTTCATGAAAGCGGCTTCAATTAAGAATCACACAGTTGCAGTTCTAATGTTTTCATCATATCGACAGCAAAAAAAATTTTTTAAGAGAAAAAAACGTGATATGGAATATTTTTCGAATTTTTCGAATTTTTCGAATTTATCGAATTTGAAATTCGAAAATTTTTCGTTTTTCGAATTTTTTTCGAAAATCTTTTTCCGCACATCCCTGACCGTATCTCTACGCTAACTTTCTTTCGAGAGATACACCCAAGACATAGTGTGTGGTACGAAGAGATTGTAGTTAGAGAACGGAGAAATAGTGTGTGATTTGAAGAGACCGTTGTTAAATGATGTAATTAATCAATAAAAATACAAAATTACAGCGGCTTGAGCAAAATGCTGTGCAAAAATTTGAGATAGGTACAGTAATTGATGATATAATCGATCGATAGTAGATTAGAAGGCGACAACGGTCAGAAGCGATAAGATGAATGAGAGAAGTCCGATCGTGGCTGCGGAGTCGGGATGTCCGGGATGCGAGGTTGGTACCTGAACCGAACTGTTGTTATGTTGATCCAGGATTTATTGGTCAAAGATTTTGGACCTAATATTAGATATTTCGAGCTATCTTTCATTGCTAATATACATATTTTCACATTAAAAAATCAACAAGTAATGACACAACTAAAAAAAATTTCAGGTCAAAAGAGGGCTTCCAAAGAAATTACCGTACCCGATTATCCGACGTTCCTTGATTGGTTACGGCAGGCGCGGCCATCTTAGCGATTCCCTGCAGGACCGACTCGACCGCGGCGACCGGACGACCCTGAAGATTTATTTTATTATTATTTATTTATTTATCTACGCCCGAGGCGCAACGAGACATGTGATAATTTAAAGGGATACAAGAACATGATATAATGTTGAAATTCCATTATCGATCATTTCAGGTCTATCTTCCTGTTAGCTGTTTTAGATATATACTATAGTTAGGTCTGTAGTATGAACATTTGGAAGAACGGTCAATCATTCTTCGATTTAATTCGGTACAGAGGTATGCGGTATTACATTTTCCTTACGTGCGTGCGCCGTAACCCCCGCCGTAACGACGGAGACGCGGCGGACGGGGTTATGAAGTACGCACGTAAGACAAATGTAATACCGCAATAGAGACAGATACGAACCTGAGCGATCGGCTCCTTCTGAGATGACAGCAACGCGGAGAGGTCATTCTCGTCTCAAATAAGTATAATAAATAAATCATAATATATACGCTTAGTAGACCGCTGTTGACTACGCTAAATTAGATAGAGAACGAAATTGAAAGCTATGAAATGGGCTGTGCTGGATAGTTTATGAGGGAATTATACAGAACGCAAAGGGATTGGCCTATAACCGTTTGCATATCACTTGGAAATTGCATAAGCGAGATGCAAGGGATTTACATGAATATTCGTGGGTCTCTGCGCTCAACTCTCACAGTCGCTTTCAAATATGTTTCGAGAAATCCATTTATAGCTAATGTTGCTACTGACGATGATTGTGCTGAATTAACCAGTGGCCGTATGCAAGAACAACGGAAAACCGTTTTCCGGGAAAATGTGACGTCATTAGCGTAGGCGGTGGATTTTTGGAAAACGCCTCCGCCTACGATAATGACGTCACATTTACCCGGAAAACGGTTCTTGCATACGGCTACAGGTGATAGCAAATAATATTGCTATTAAATATTTATCCCTTTTCTTATTGTTTCTCATTACTCTTGTTTTATTGCCACATAAATTAAGAATGAATTTATCTCCCTTAATGATAAATACTACGTTTATATTGTCCGTATAAAATGTACGTGCATAATTGCATTGATACTGCTGCTAAACAGAGGAAGAACTATCGATTAACTCCCCACTCTTTCCTCCTTTCCTTCCTCGCTCTCTCTGATCTACCTATTCTCTCACCGATGCTCTCTCTCTCTAAACATAGGAATTCATTGTGGCAGTGGTTGGCTACTCTCGTACCAAATAAACAAGTGTATTTTATACGGTTAATACATAGTATTTATCACTGGCCTAGTAGTGATCACACGCAGGACTTGCCTTGAATAACGGGTTGTACCTTTACCTTTTTATGATGTTTGATCAAGACCGAAAATCAAAGATCAAAGATCAACTCACTGAGTCCGGCCTTCTTCGCACCTCCCACGTGGATCTCGTTCGTGTTCTTGCTCAGGACAACGACTACCGACTTGAACGATATTGATTAGTAATAAGTTCATTTTTGAGTCACAAGTCTACAGTGGAGCCATTTTAAGTCCTAAACTCCTGTAACTTAAGCTAGCAATAAGTATGAAGCCTAAAGGAAGAAGAACTAGGAGATTCGGGTAGCGATACTATCACGAAGTTGCTCTGGGTTCGAGAGGCCTAGCCTATGTGGTGGTTACAAGTCAACGCTGATAAACGTTCAATCCACGTTTGCTATTTTCGATACGTTTATCGTTCGAATTTAAAAATTCATGCATTTCTCTGGTGTTTATTTACGGTCCGAAAGACTCACCTTTCCGCACTGATCATCTGGATGCCACTTGGATAAGAGTGAATCCGCGAACGACTGATCTGCCTGCGAAATTCGTGACTTTATGACTTAGTACTCAAGGGGCTCAAGGCTGTTACTTAAGGAACTTAGTCTTTAAGAACTATAGATCCATAAGGAAAAATACCTCACCTGGTTAACAACAACGAGATATCCATCAACGCCCTTCTTCTCGCAGAACGTACCCATGTTGCCCTAAATTATAGGGATCAAAGATCAAAAGATCAAAGATCAAAGACCAAACCTCTGATCGCGTTTGCATGTTGGTCAGGCCGGTGTTGAGACGGTAGCGATCCGATTCGGTTAGAAGCTGGAAATGAAATGTGATATGACGGCCAAGGATTCTGGCTAAGTTTCAGCGAATATTAATTTTTCAACCATATTGATCCCGCTGCAGAAAATCTCAGACATTTTTTAATGATTTACGGTACCCCCCCCCCCCCCCGAGCGAATAATGGTCTCCGCTCTGGCAACACTATCTCGTAGACAAAGAAAGCGAGATAGAGTCAGAGCGGAGAGTGGCAAATTTGCTCGGGTGTGTGCCTTTAGCAATAACGAGATAATTGTTCAACAGCTCACGCAAATTTTGTTTTTTTCGCAAATTCGCAAATTTTATATTTTCCACCGCATTTTTTTTGAAAAAAAACAAAACAAATAAGTAAACACCTCCTGTGGATCGCAGACCCGAGCGATGCTGCGCATCTTGCATTCTCTGGAATACAGAAATGGAAATTAGGCTGATCATATTAGAAATTTATGAAGAACAAAGTTATTTACCAATACGATTTTAAGAAACACAAAAAAATGAGTATCTATTTAATGCTGTTACTTTGTCTTGTTTCGCAATATATCTCAATATGTAAAATACATATTTTTTAGGCCAAAAAGAACGGCGAGTATCATTTTTCGAAATAGCAATGAAATCTACAATAAACAGTAGACAGTAAATGCTGAACAAGAGTGCTGACCGGAAGTTGGTCCGGGGATTAGGAATGGAGTCGGGCGACGTGAACTGCGCAGCGGCTAGTGGGAACAGCGCACCGAAGAGGAGGACTAACATCCTGCAGATTTGACAATATACTTTACGCGGTGCAAAAATAATGTGGTGTTAATTTCTTGTAAATGGAATTGTAAATTGCAAAAAAGTGTTAATTTTGTCCACTTGTAAATAACATTGTAAAAAGCAAATATCTCGGTTCTCTGACTAGTCAGAGACTTGAAACTTGGTTTTTAGGTTAGAAACCACGAAAAAAGCTTATAAACGAAGTTTCAAGTCCCTAGATCTACTAAGAACGGAGATATTTGCTTTTTACAAGATTTTTCAGGAAAAAGTCGAACATTCCTGTAAAAAGCAAATATCTCCGCTCTTTGTAGAGATAGAGACTTGAAACTTCGTTTATAAGTTTTTTTCGTGGTTTCTAACCTAAAAACCAAGTATCAAGTCTCTAACTAGTCAGAGAACCGAGATATTTGCTTTTTACAATGCTATTTACAAGTGGACAAAATTAACACTCTTTTTGCAATTTACAATTCCATTTACAAGAAATTAACACCACATAAAAGTATATTTATTGATTGATTATGTGATGGGTAT
This sequence comes from Parapristionchus giblindavisi, assembly GCA_943737045.1. Lineage (NCBI taxonomy): Eukaryota > Metazoa > Nematoda > Chromadorea > Rhabditida > Diplogasteridae > Parapristionchus > Parapristionchus giblindavisi. The sequence continues at coordinate 701,889 of CALSFV010000234.1, forward strand.
TGGGAAATCATGGTACACGAAGAAGTAAATGTGCATCGAGAGAAAGAATGATTCTCCAAAGTGCATGCACGTTGAAAAATATAATCGATGGTAATCCCTAGCACACCGTTCTCATGACTTTCAAAGCAAGAACGACCGCTCAACATACGAACTCTCTCGAATACAATGGTCTCTCCTTTGTCTTGCTTTGGAAGAAAAATGGCTTGGACCAGAATACTGTGCTAGCTGAATCATCGCAAATCGGACTATCGAACGATTCATAGGGAACATACAAACATAACAAGAGGATAATAATTAAATTAATATTATTAATAGATGTACAAGAATAAGTATGCATGCACTTTAAATATAAATTATTTGATTAAATAAGTTAACTAGCAATGTGCCTTATGGAGTTTCGGCCGCTACGTCTATATAAGTCAGACAACGGTCTCTTCCACAGCCAATGCTCTCTCTCATCTTTGGTGAACTATAATATAACGCATTTTTAGAATTAATGAGATTGTAGTTTAGCACTAGATAAATTTCAATATTGATTTTCAGGAAACTAGACCGATTTAGCAATTTTGGAAAACAGATTAGAAATATGCATCGAAAATTTGATTCTAGTGATGATATTGCCATCTCGTATGATCAGGACAAGTTGAGCTCCGACCCTTGTAAATTATGTCAACGGAAGGATTCAAGACATGATTCACAAACTGAAATTCAACAATGTCGAACCACGATAATGTATCGTTAATATACAGGAGAACAAGAGAGATATAATAAAATGAAGAGACTCCGAGATAGACTGTGTTCGCTTTATTGGCTTTGATCTAGATTCGAAGTGTTCTAATTCACTCCAAAAGGAATAACACTATCGATTGGTTGGACAAAGATTAGAAGGTACTAATATATTTAACAATGAAGGTCTTTTTCGCGAGTTTCCAGGGATTTCATGAAGTTGAAGGATAGCAAGTGTTCTCTTGACGTTGGAAGTTAGAACTCAGCAAAAAACTATCTCAAATGCCCCCGAATACAATGATCTTGTTCGACTTTCAAAGAAAAATGGCTTGGGTTACAGTGATAGATGACGAACAATCATGATTTGGTAGGAAGAGAACATTTTCATTGCATTTCAAACACATAATTCGGATCTACTGCGCTGTGAATCACCGCATCTTTAGCGATATGAGGTGGTTCGTCTGATCTATGTAGTAGTGAACATAGAAATAATGTAGAAAATTAAGATACTCTTTTGAAATGATAAAGAACGGAAGGAAACATTGGAACAACCATAAAGGGAGCGTTACCTCACTCAATGGTCTGTTCATTGTGTACACTATATTTTTTTTGTTCTCTAACAACGAGAGAGCATTGCGCGTCGAAGAGACCATTGAGAGAGGTTACGCTCCCTTTAAATCTATAATGGAGAGTGGGAAATCATGATAACAATAAAATATCGGAAGTGAATAACAACTGTGACCCTCTATAGTCGACACGTGAAAAGGATCGAGAGTAGATGGTCAAAAAAGAGATGGGAGAGAAGGAGAGGTAGGGAGAATTAGAGGTAGAGGTAGGGAAAGGGACAAAATGAGAGACGGAGAATTGTCGAGAGGTGCAGAAAGAAAGGAAAGATAGAAAATCACTGGTGGAGAGAATACGATAAAGGGAGTGAGAGGGAGTGAATATGTGGGCGGGAGAGAGTCAAAGAATCAGAGAAAGAGAGAGAGATATAGAGGAGGGAGAGAGAGGGAGAGACAGAGAAACAGAGAGGTAGAGAAGGAGGGAGAGATACAGAGAAAGACCTAGACAATGAGAGGCACAAAGTGGCGCAAATAGAACAAGCGTGATGTAGAGATCAACTAAGCGGCGAGAGAACAAGGACGTTTGGCTGTACTATAAAAGTCAATCGATCGATTTTATCGATTTTAGCGATTGATTGACCACCAAATAAGCTACTTAACGGATAAGAATCTTGGTAAGGAGTCCAAGGTAGATACAAATCGATTGGCTTGACAACTATACAAATGGAAAGATTTCAATCGAACTGCTCACTTCAAACCAGTTATGGCTGGTACACTATAAATGTTATGTTCCTAGTCAATGTAGTAAAGTTCTGATCGATTTTGGTGGAGAGTTTGCTTCGATCAGGTGTTCATGGGATCAATGCTGATTATAGATTCTTCAATGTATAAATATAATATGCACATTTGATATTTTGGGGGGAGGCCGAAACACTGGACCGTTTTTAAATGATTTTGTATCCTAAATTAGTTTCTAGCACAACCCTATTCTTAGTCTCCGTTTCTTTCTTTCACTCAAATTTGATAAATTACAGTAGAATTGAAAGATGCGACTGTTTCCCTGTTGAAGTTTGTTCCATTCTCATAGTAGACAAACAGTGCTTGCTCATTGATTACATCGTCAACTGATATCTTCTAATCGATTAAATAGATTTTTTCATAAATGAACCATCGCTGGCATAGCAGTGATGTCCCACGCAGGACTTCGTGCGCATTGAATAACGGGATTTACATTGACCTTTTTACGTTTTATCTGACAAGAATATCATAATCTTCCATGGATCATGATCTCTCTGTTAGCTCTGTTACAATCATTGGCTCACATCCAAACTCTCACAATTATCCAATTTTTCGTGAAACTTGTATACTCAAATAATATATTGTAACATAATTAAGATGAATAAACTGAATCGAAATGGCTTTATCACAAGCATACACTCTGACAACACTATAGCATGGCCGCAGTGAGTTTTATCTTTGTATACTATTCTCTCTCTGTCTCTATCCTTGTCTTTTATATATCTTTCCCTTTCTTATTTCCTTCCATCTCGCCTTGTCCGCCCCCCATGCGAGTAGTTCACAGATATATACTTGTTCTTATATCCTTTCTGTTAGGTCCCACCATCACCCCCTTCTGTAGTCGTCGATATCTCTCATAGTTGATCTTTGGTCCTGGTCATTCTCACTGAAGATGCTGTTAACTCCGCAAGTTCTCATGGTCCACAACTGAGTCCACCACCACACACTCCTCGCTCACTCGCACTGTTACCCTCTGTCTTCGTCCAAGAGAGGGACCACTGTATCCTATGAGAGATCCCCCTTTCCACCCTGAGATATCAAACCCTGACCCCCCATTATATCACATTTAAATTTCATGAATTTTCACTAGTCACTTTTATGTGTTTCGTTTCGTGCATACGCACGTTGATAAAATATAATAATATATATATAAATAAATGGGCGGGACATATGGTACAAAAGTGAGAACACGTCTTATAGCAAGCGATGAGTGGTACATATTAAAATGATTTTTTTATAAAATACATATTAAAAATGAATTTTATGTAAAATACGCGGAGTTATGCCAGGCTCCTAGTAAGTAGCGTCACCATGAGTATCTATCAATCTATAATACAACAATGAACACAGTTACAATGTACAAGAGCGGGATAATTATATACTAGGACTACAGTATACGTCAGTGATCTACCGTAATCGATCCATTATCGATCGATAATCTAGAGTTTACTCTGCTCCTTGGCGCCCTTGACGCAGATGGCGCGGAGATCGTTCAGTGATCGCTCCAGTTCCTTCGCGAATCTGAATCGAGGAAATTTAAGTTGAAGTTGAAGAAGGAAATTTAAAGGGAGCGTAACCTCACTCAATGGTCTCTTCGACGCGCAATGCTCTCTCGTTGTTAGAGAGCAGAAAAATAGTGTGCGCAATGAATAGACCATTGAGTGAGGTTACGCTCCCTTTAAGTTGAATTTGATTATCACGGAATTATTTTAACATCGTTACAGTCTCTCGCTCTCTCATTACCATAGAACAATTGATTTTAATGCACGTCCCGAGTTTATTTCAAACTCTCCACTCTGGCAATGCTCTCTCGCTTCTTTGTGCATCTACGAGAGAATATTGTCAAGAATATTGTGAGTAAATTTAGCTCGGGCTGTGCCTTTCAATGGTGTAAAACGAAACTTCAGATACTGGGAAATTTCAGAATTTTTAGTTAAAATTATTTATTTAAATAAAAAAATAATTATTTAAATAAAAAAATAATTATTTAAATAAAAACCTCTTGCTCGAGGTCGACGGGAAGTGTCGGAAGGTCGAGATCGTGAAGTGGAACTCCTTCTCCTGGGGATTGTAGCAGATTCCTGCAAGGCATCGAATATACTTACGCGAAAAAACGAACGAGAATTCAGAATTCCCTGTGAAAAGGCGCATGTTCTCATTGCATAGAGCGTTGTTGAAGTTTAGACCGTGTTTGAATCTACACTACGATTATGTGTGCTGATGAAACTAACCGTAGCAGTCATCAGCCGACGGTCCGAAGCACATGGGAATGTTGTGTCGAGTTGGCACCTGCAAAGATCAAAGATCAGATTGGAGCGAGCTCAAAGATCAGAGATTGGACTAATGACACGGTAGATATGTCCGAAGAGGTCAAAGATCATAAAAGATCAAAGATCAGAATTAAGCGAGATCAAATTTAAGAAATTATACTAATGATATAGTAGATGTGTCCGATGAGGTCAATGATCAAAAGATCAATGACCAAAGATCAAGACTAACCTGACTGGTCGACACTTGAAAGTGCGCGAGTCGCTTGTACGCCGCCGTATCCAGAATGGAAGGAAGGGGCAGATTGTTCTCCTTCGCGATCAGTCTCCAAGCGAGGAGGTGACGATCCATACCGGCACCTGGCAAAGATCAAAGATCAAAATTAAATATCAAAGAAAACAACAACCCCTGTTAAAGAAATTGTGCAACAAGGACAAATTGTGAGTTAATTTACAGTTCAACAAGCTCAAAGATTACCCGTTCAATAGTCAATATAAAAAAGGAATTACAGAAGTCGATATCTCGAAAGTTCAAAGATCAAAGATCAAAGATTACCATTCATGCATTCCAGCGTGTAGTTCTTGTGGGCGTTGATAGCCGCGTGCAGTTGCTCGTGCAATTCGACGAACGGTCGGTTGCCCTGCTTCATCTTAAATGCTAAAGTTGATCTCTGATCTTTGAACTTTGATCGGAAATGATCTTTGATCTTTCATAATAGTATTTCGATCGATATCTTCATGACAATCGCAACTGGTAGAGCGTTAACCTAACATCTATAACGAGTTGTTTGTAGTTTGATCTCTAGATTCTGATTTAATCGATTTTTCTAGTCTCACCATGTGGCAGAACTTGGCCATCTGCAGATTTGGACTTCTAATATTTTCCGTTCGTCCCTCGTCGAACTTTCTCAGTGACGCCGTCTCGTAGGTAGGCGCGAATGCGCCGTGGATACGGTAGAAGGTGACAGCGAACGCGAGTTGGATGAAACTACAAAGATCAAGTTTGAGAGACAACAAAGATCAAAGATCAAGCTTTCTCACCTGTCTGGGGACACCTTAACCGACTTGGGGAAGTTCTTGCCGAATCTAGTGAAGGTGTAGACGATTACTTCGAGGTCTTCAGCAACCCTGAAATTCGTTTTTTCATAATCGATTTTACAGTCGATCCTGGTTTGTTCGGCGCGTGTAGCGATATCGGCCTCATTCAACCGAAACACTACTTCTTCAAACAATTTGAAATGACATTTCCATGACATTTGAAATGACATTTCTAGACATTTCTATCAATATCCTCTCGCCATGCCACGATATTTGTCAGTGGTTTGACGATGAGACAGTTATTGGGAAAAGTTTCCTTTACTGTAGCTATTTCTTGAAATCCCTCTCAGTAAGAAACACCGGGAAAAAGGGCTCCGGATTTGGGGGGGGGACTGTTCCTATTCAATGCCTTATGCAGGTGCCGATAAACCAACGTACGTGTCAATCTTTCGCTTGGCCTTCTCGATGGCGGTTTTGTGATCAGCAGTCAGCTCGAATTCGATCTTCTTCACGGGTTCAGAAGGAGCGTTGCCTCTGTCGACGATGAAAGTACGACCAACACTGCAATGGGTGATAACGGTAAAAGGCAAAGGACCATCCCGTTGTTCTAGGCACACGAAATTATGCGGGAGCGTTAGGCCTTTTATGGCGTTAGGCCCATTTTAAACGGAAATATCTATCCAGTCCAAGAGTATACAAGTCTCGAACAGCGCATGATGCTAACTTATTAGAAAAAGTCACTTCACGATAATAGCAAAAAAATAGTCTCACATCTTAGAATGCTATACTAATTAAAATAGAATAGTTTGAGATACCGTAGTGAATATCGTAGTATACCATATTGAATACCCTGGTATACCGTAGTGAATACCGTAGTATACCGTAGTGAATATCGTAGTATACCATATTGAATACCCTGGTATAGCGTAGTGAATATCGTAGTATACCGTAGTGAATACTGTAGTATATACCGTAGTCTACTCACAATTGGTCCGTGACAAAGTCCATGAGGGCGCCCACGGGAGGGCCTTCGGCGGGCGTGTGCTCGTAGCACATGCCACAGTAGCCATTGTCCCCGATGACGAACTGGAAGAAGAAAAGGCGGATGAAAACGGATGTCATGGATGAAAGAACTGAATCAATTGGAAAACCGTAATCGTTTATATGCGACAGGAATTCTTCTCATCTCTTTCCCTTGGCCAGAATATCTTTATGAATATATATTTCATGGAATAATTTTAAAAACTCAATCAATAAAACAAAAAAAATGGATAAATCAATAAACAAAGCACTAGGGAAAAGCTAATCGCATGGGGTTTGAAATAGAGAAAATGCAGTTTTTGCTCACCTGTAGCGTCTTATCGAACCATCGATTGATCGAATTGCGCTCGGTGCCACCTCCGTGAAGCGATTGACGCGCCTGCAAACATCTACCGTAGCCTCCACCGTATACCACAACAAGAACTACGGTATTCCATTACAAAACTACTGTGTGTACATGTCACGTAACTAATATCTATAGAACCAAAAATACATGAGTACCGTGTCTGGGAAAGGAAACTACGGTATACCAAACAAAAATACAGTATGCCAGAGAATATCTACCGTATCCCAAACAAAAATACAGTATCCCTAATCCAAAACTACGGTATACCTGTTCGTCCTTCTCGGAGTATCCCTTGAGGGGTGGTGCGGGTCCGTCGAGAGCGATCGTGAACAGTGCGGATTCGATGATCTCTAATCGCTTAGCGTTTGCGGGCAATCCTTAAATAGCACTTATATTTGCATGAAAATACTATGGATAAGATCCACGAGGAACGAAAAGTTATGAGTTCATTCAGACCAGAGAACCATTATATTACAGAACAAAATGATAGATTGCATTAGCATTTTAAAGGGAGCGTAACCTCACTCAATAGTCTCTTCGACGCGCAATGCTCTCTCGTTGTTAGAGAACAGAAAAATAGTGTGCGCAATGAAGAGGCCATTGAGTGAGGTACCGCTCCCTTTAATCAGTTTTGCGGGTTCGTTTAGTGTTGTGATCACAGCTGCTTGAAATGCGAATTCCCATTGATCATGACCATGACGATCATGATGAGCGCTTTCAAGACGCTCGTCACAAAATGTTATGGCTACAAACACTGCACAATAACATGGTACATTTGTTATGTTTTTATCTCTATTGATCAGATCGTTTATTCCATAAGAAAAGTACTTACTGTTCACACTTTCCCGCACATCTGCCCATTTGTCCCTTCGCACCGCCGTCATACACTGCAACGGCGCCAGCACCTTGTGCTCGCTGCACGCGACAATCTGCAACAATCGATTCATCTACGATCTTGTAGTTTGTAGCTTGTAGTCTGACCTCATTCAGCTGCTTCTGTAGCGTCTCAATCGATAGGGGATCTCCGTTCGAGTCGACGACGTCCATTCGGAAAATCTGCAGAGATCAAAGATCAATTTGATTTCTCTAATCATCTCATACGAAATAGTACCAATATGAAAATTCAAATATTTAAAATTCAAATTTGCTAAGCATTTATTTAGATATCCTAATAGTGATAAAAGCCTAGAGAAGCGTCAAAGATTAGAAGAAAAGAAAATGAGATTAGAAGAGAAGAGAGAAGATTAGAGAAAGATCAAAGATCAAAGTTCAAAGATCAAAGATCACTCACGTTTCCGTTGCGGAAGACGACCGCGTGACGTGCCGGTTGCGCAGCGTCCGCACCGTATCTATTAAAGGGAGCCAAAAAAACCTCACTCAATAGTCTCTTCGACGCGCAATGCACTCTCGTTGTTAGAGAACAGAGAAATAGTGTGCACAATGAAGAGACCATTGAGAGAGGTAACGCTCCCTTTAAAGGGGATTTTTCTGTTTATGGGATTGCTTCGACCTTGGATTGGGATTGGGATTGGGATTGGGATTGAGTGTTTTCTACCCAGAAATACATGATCTTGATACAGGAATTTCACTGGTTTGGATTTACGGTATTTCGATTAAAGGTAGGGTAAAATTAAGACACCGATCTCTTCACATTACATAGTATTTCTCCAGTGGCCGTATGGAAAACCGTTTTCAGGGAATTAGTGCGTGACAGGGGATACCTACGAGAAAAAAGGAGTTTATATCACAAAATATTGGAATAGCTCAGAGGTCAAATAGATAGGTTATCTTTTTTTTTCAAAATGCGGTCAAGTTTTTCAATTTTTGGCAAATTTTGGCTCAAATGCTGTCAGGCTTGGTACTTTGTAACATACTTTTCGACCTATGGAATACCTGATCTCGTCTTTGTTCTTCTTCGGCACTCGATTCGTTCCGTACAGCAGTCGGTACTGGGCCATGTCCAGCGGGGACTTGCCCGACATGTCCGGTTTCAGTTCGCCCCTGAAATTGATATTGATCGATAATCCATGAATTATTGTCCATAGATTACGGTGCACCTAATCCAAAGTTTTCTGTTTTAAAGTCAGAAAAGCGAAGGAAAAATACTTTGTTGTCAAGAGAGGGGGGAATATGAATGAATCAAAATACCAACCGTTGGATCTTTTTGTAGAAGAAGACTGCGGCTTGCGCGATCTTGGCAGCGTGTTCAATCTGACCCACCTGACCCTTTAATGACACGGGTTATGGTAGGCATAGATTGTAGATTACTGTAGCATCCGTGATACATGTCCGCTTACAGTATACTTGGATTACGGTAGAAATGAAAAGTAGTTGTGGGACCAACCTGGTACTCGAACTTGGGGAAGTTCACGCCAGGACTGGTGACTACTGGAAGAGGATCGCGCGCTTCCAGATAGGCGATGTTCAACCACCATGGAGTCAGCTGAAAGCGTGATCTTTGATCTTTGATCTTTAATCTTTCATCTTCTTTATGCGTTCTAACATTTACTTTTAAGAAGCAAGTAGAAAAAAGAAAGAATGCGGTATTGCTTTTGCAGAATCTGTGGAGACTCGAAAAATTCGAATACTTTATTACCAAAGATTGACTGTATAAATAATAATAAACCATCAAATGTGCTTACTAACCCAGTTGTTGTGTTTCTTGGCGCGATCGGCCAGCAGGGCGTCCAGTTTGGTCATTTCCTCGTCGGCGAATTTCTGGACAACCTACAGTCGATATTTTCATTAATCAGGATTCTCGATTACTATATTTTCACTATTTTACAGCAATTGTGAATTCACTACTTATTATTTCCACGTATACCTTCAGCACTAATCTAGTATTTAGTTTTTGAATGTCTACGATATTTGTTTAGCCATGATTTATACCCATTTTTTCGTCCGAGAGCGATTTCCATTCTAGATTCACTGCTTTTTTCCAAACAAGAAACATAGAAAAGATCGAAATCAGTACCCTGCACTTTTCGCACACTATCGTTGATTCGATCTGACCATCGAAGACTACAACAGATAAGATCTCTCATGCCCCAGAGGTCGTATGCATGGACTTTGGCGAATGGTTTGTCGAGTTATGCAACGTCACTTGCGAGATTTTTTGGCAAACAGTTTGCTATCGTGTCAGTGCGCGTTCGAAAGGCAAAAATGCGTGCAAAACCTCTAAATATCTGACACTTAAAATTAAAGGCGAAGTCCGTGCTAATTATTCTCTCCGCTCAGGCTACTCTCGTAGACAAATAAAGTGATAGAGCTTTGCCAGAGCAGAGTTTCAAAATAATTCGGGGTTTAGCTTTAAGCTAGTAAACATGCTAAAAATGAAACGGTTGAATATGAAGAAAAATATAACTGAAAAACAAAAAAATTATAGAATATTACCTTGACTGTCTCGGCGTACTCTTTGTTCGTTTGAATCGCTTCAGCGAAGTTCATGAAGTGCTTCAGCGTGTGGATGCCATCAGGCACTGGCAGCTTGGGCAACTTGCTGCTAGGAGCGGAGAACTCTGGAAAGATCAAAGATCAGAGATCAACTCGGAAATGATCACAGATCAATCTACATTCAATTATTCGTATAATTCCTATGAGTTGTCACACAGACAACACTAGGGAACAAGACTAAAGATCCAAGAAAAAACTAAAGATCAAAAATCAAAGATTATAGATCAAAGATCAATACCTCGCTTTTGATCTACCACCGGTACGTACGGGACGGAGGGTCCTTTGGTCGCCGCGGCAGCGTTATAGAACATAATATCTCGCTGGAATGAATAAATCAATAAAATCGATAATCGATCTACCTTTCAACATAGCCGATCGATAATTTGAATAATTATTGATCGATTTATTATAGTTATTGATCTAATGTATCCCAAAACAGGTACTTGGTAAGATGTGGGGAATGTTATCAATGACGTTATGTGTGATATCAAACAATTACACTACATATAATGTTGCCAATAAACAGCGCGTTTCCACAACACACGAGAGCGATCATGGAAAACATGGAAAAATGCTTTTAAAAAATTACGGTTAAGTAATGATGTATGTCTTTGCTCTCTCACTTTTGCGTACTCTCTCTCTCATACGACACTTTTCTATATCACGATATGGAGAGTACGTCTCAAATATGTTTCAAGCGCTTGATTAAATGAGAAAATGTTAGGTTCTTCAATATGCGTAGGTCTTCTAGCTCGGAAAAAAATATCACAGATATTAGAATGAACAAGCATTGGAATGTTTTCACGCGGGCAAAGTGAGAAACGACGTAAAATGATAGTATTTTGGAGCGTACTGGAGGATCGCATCACCACATTGGTTAGAGAAATGGACGAGAAAGCACGCGAAACGAGAGGGACCGACACCCTCTTATCAAGGCAAGGAACAAGATTGGGTGTAGTGTGTATGAACTGTACTATAGCAGCTGCGGTTCGAGTGTAGTTTGTGGCCTCAAATTATCGTCAACTCGAGATCACTCCGACTAATCATTCTATGATCGTTCTTTGCGCTTGAACAGGTACAACAAGAAGGACCGCGGTTTAAGATCGCAAGACCAAGACAAATATATTATGAAAAGTCACAGCGTTCTCATGACTTTCAAAGCAAGAACGACCGCTCAACATACAAACTCTCTCGAATACAATGGTCTCTCCTTTGTCTTGCTTTGGAAGAAAAATGGCTTGGACCAGAATACTGTGAAGTACAAGTGCAAAGTTCAAAGTTCAAATACTTACTCGTAGTTTTCCATTGAGTTGGCGAAGTAAGTGTAGAGAGGAAGGCATTGGGGGATGAGGAAGAAAGGCTCGCCTAAAATGAAGACTGCGGCTAGGCACGTAACGTTGCTCTCTCGGTCTATCCCTCTTTCTCTACCTCTCCCTCTCCCTCTCACAACTCTCAAGGGCCGTGGCAGTATTGATACGAGCGAGAGACAGAGAACGGGTGTGGTGTGGCGAGGGGAATAAGACAGAAAGGACTGTGCACGCTCGGCACTGCGTGACCACACCACGCGTGAGATACAGAGGACACAGAGAACGGCCGAAGATAGTGTGGTACTTTGAAACATCGGTGGAGAAGTGTAAACAACATTATCGCGATTAGGAGAATGTAACTGTGGTCTGCGCTCTCTTCATTTCGCATACTATTTCTTATCTCTCTATCAGGGGAAGAGAATAGTGGTAAAGGTAAACGGTAAATGTTATCCTCTTATACAATAAATTGAAGACAAGCGAAGTCCTGTGGGGATATCACTGCTAGGCCAGGATATGTCATATGTCCAATGGTTAACATCCATGTCCCAGCACACCAATGTGTGAAACTGACAGACTACATACAAGTTAGCGACCAGATCAAGGTGAAGAGTTCGCTTTCGAATGACTTTCCGTCATCAATGTTACAATGCAATCACGTATCCACTAGAACTTTATGGATGCTTTATGGAATTAACTTTATGGAATTTATGGATGCGGCCTTTGCTGAACCCAGATGTGCGCGAACAAATAGAGAACAAATAAGTGTTAAAACACGACCACCCCAGCTGTTTTACACAGATCACACGAACTTATGGGCGTTATATTTATATTTGTTATTTAATGTGTGAATGTGTTATCTTCATTTGTGATGGTAGATGATATGGATTGCTGTGTGAGACCAGTAGGACAAAAAACCCCATTATTCAATCCGGTCGCATACTTGCCATTAAACCTAACATTGTTCGTCGTACGATCGCTGAAGCCTTATTGATCCAACAACAAGATCCACCAATCAATATTCGTTCTGAGTTAGCCTCTGAACTCTCCCAATTGTCTCTACTTAACCTTTCCCTCTAGCCAATCTACAACCCTCTCACACTCCCACTCCCTCTCTCTATTCATTCACTCACTCGTTTGTTCTTGATATATGTTGCCTCCTGTTTTCATGTTTCATGGTTTTCCTTTAAAGGTAATCCCTGCACTGATGATGATAAGATAATCTTGAAACAACGAATAAAAAATTCAATAATCCTTCATTGTCCTTCTCCTCTCACATTGCAATCCATATCACTCTTTTGGATATATATATCTAACACTTTATAGATATATAGAATTCAGGTGTTGGTGTACTCACTCTTTTTTCGTCTTCTATTTCCATTTCATTTAAAAAATGTGTATGTATAAAATATAATGCAATTCATATACAAAACATATGCCAACGATGATTTATCGATCGAATGGCCTTTTTATTGAATGAAATCATCATTCATCTACTTCTTTCCCTTCGCCCTGGAGGGCGCAGACTTCTTGGCCGGAGCTCTCGCCCTCGGTCTTCCAGTGGTCGACGGCTTGCTCATCAAGCTCACCATTCTCGAGGGAGCTTCATCATCGGATCTACCTTTGGCCGTCGGAGTAGCCGCCGGGGTCGGAGCTGTCGGACTGGTCGTCATCGGAGTGGTCGCCGCGTTCGCAGGCTCCCAATCGTACGGAAACTCCTGCAATTAAAGGGCCGTATTCGTGTACTCTAATCGTGTAACTTTACCTTGTATTGATGACTATTGATGGCTTCCCTCATAATCGACTTGATGAGCTCATAGTTGGGTTGCTCAGCAAAAGTAGTCGAATCGATGATTTCTAGGATCTTTAAAAAAACCAATTTAATCAGTAATTAAGAGATAAAATTGGACCAACCCTGGCACACTCGGCCGGGCAACCTTTGAGCAAAGTCTCCAGCATCGAACCTCTCCTGCATTCCGTCTTGATCCTTCCAATCTGCGAGTAACACAATTAGAGTGCACCAATTCTGCCTCCGCTCGTACCTCGCCCAGGTCAGTGGCAACTTTCCACGGAAGACTTGCATTGCAAAAGTCGATGAGTTGATAGAACCACGATTCGAGGTCATCTCTGCGGCAGTGTTCCTTCAAAGATTAAAGATTAAATATGAAAGATCAAAGATCAAAGATCAAAGATCGGTACCCCGAGTCGATGACTGGCCAAGGGCGCATATCTGGGAGTGCCGCGGAACTTTCCATTGGATTGATGCTCCTGAAAATACAAGAAAAGAATTTAAATATATATCATTACATATTATAATACATATTATTATTACATTACATATTATTATTACATAGTATAATACATATTATTACTAATTTATTACAAGGCTAGATCGATGGGGCTTGCACATGCCAAAGTCCAATAGGTAGATCCGACGTAGTTCGCCCGTCTCCTCCAGTCCCACCGCATAGTTGCCCGGCTTGACGTCCCTGAAAATGTGAATTATCGAGTGCTCCATATTTCGAATGAATGCGTGTCTCCTACGCGGCAATTAAACGCATTGGGGAGATCTAGGTTTCTCGAGTGACTAAGCCTAGATCTAGTGTAGGATAAAAGGTTCATATAAGGTTCACCTAAGTTTCCAGGTTAATGAGTTCACGGATAATTTACCTATGAACGTAGCCCGTTGTGTGAAGTTCCTGCAATCCAGAGAGACACTGAATGCTCGAGGAGAGCGCACAGCCGAGGCTCATGTGCTTGTCCGGACCCGTCTTCTTCATATCCTGCAAAGATCAAAGTTCAAAGATCATCGATCAAAGTTCAAAGATCACAAAACCTGTAGAGAAGCTCCGACCAACTTCATGATGACATAGTTGAACGTGTCTGTCCTTCCCTTATCGAGGAGTAGACAGCAATTCTTAAATTGATCTTTGAACTTTGATCTTTGATCTTTGATCTTTGATCTTGAGCCTTTACCTGAGAGTTGATGTCCCTCAGTTTCTGCATGATGTGCATCTCCATTTGAAGTAACTGAAATGTTTAACGCTCACATTCCATGGACAGTGGATCCATCAACTACGACCGTTCACTACATAGACTGTCGTCCGAGAATGTCATGACTATTCCGAGAAATCGATCGAAGATCATTTTGGCCTAATCTCCCCTAGATGAGCGGTCGTTCCTAACCTTCATGGAGATGTGCTCGGTCTTAAGAGCCGCCTCTACTCCTGCGTCGCTTTTCACCTAGAGATCAAAGATCAAAGATCAAAGTCAAATTTTCGACGATGAAGCTCACTTTGTAAACAGCACCGAAGGTTCCTTCTCCGAGCTGCTTGGTAACCGTGTACTGCTCTATCTTTGCCCCGATATCTTAAAGGATCATCAAGTTCAAAGATCAAGTGTCTAAGAACAAAGACCAAGTTTCTAAGATGAAAGATCAAAGATTAAGCGCCCAAGATCTAAGATCGAACATTATGTAAGCAAGTCTTAAGATCTAAGACCTAAGATATAACATCAAAGATTAAAGTTCAACTATCTAGGATCTGAGATCAAAGATCAAGTATCTAAGATCTGAGATCTAAGGTCTAAGCTCAAAGATCAAAGATCAAGCATCTAGGAAATCAGATCTATAATCAAAGACCAAAGATCAAGTGTCTAGGATTTAACATCTAAGATCTAAGATCTAAGATCTAGGATCTAAGGTCTAAGATCAAGGATTGAACATCCATACCGAGGCGGACGATGAGAGCCGTGTCAGCCATTGCTGGCGACGAGAACAGATAGAAATGAGTGGAGAATGAATCGGGAGAAGGAGCGCAATGATTGCCACGTCGAAATATGCAAATTTTCCATCAACGCAAATCGCAAAATGTAATTAGCTCGCAGAGAATATGACCTTTACTTTAATGATCAATGAATAGCATTTCATGCAATAGTTTATGGATGAGGACGGTGGAAAATATCATTGCCAATAAAACACGGCGATCTGATTGAATAATTAGGAAACGTCGCCCATCTTGTAACTCATGAACGACAACTTTTCTGAAGATGGTGCTTTGGCCATCGCTAGATATTCAATAGATCTAGGGAATTGTAACACCGATTTTTGAAAATTCCCCCCCCCCCCCCCTAGCGTTAATCCCAAATTTTTTCGTACCATCTTTCTCTGCGTGATTCTCAGCCTTTCCTTGTGGCTCGTTTTGAAAGCCCGTACAAACATCACTCCCATAGAGTACGATAGAGGTGTAATACACAAAATGCTGACGGTACTTTACTGACCGTACTAGTATACTAACAGATTTTGCACCTCAGTCGGAGTGGGCGCTGTTCAACATGGGACAAGTGTATTTTATTCATATTTATTCTCTTTCACATAGTATCGTAGAAATGTTTGCATTTCATAAGCTGTTTTTCCAAATCAAGTTAAAGCTCTCACATTCAGCCGTAGTTTCAATGTACTTGAAATTTAACTTGTTGAAATTTTAAAATTTCGGCAATAGGTTTCGAACCCGGTACCATGGAATATATTATCCGTTGTCTTACCACTGCACCAAGGGTCGGTGTGAGCGCACCATAACTTTATGCATATCACTAGTCCCAACTCGTCAGAGATTTGCATAAACATCCGAGGGTCTCCAGTGGATCTTCGTCTCCATCTTTATCCATCTCTTTTCTCCATCTTTAGCTCTCACAGTCGCTTGCAAACACGTTTCATGAGATTCATTTATAGGTAATGCGAATACTGCCAATGATTCATTCGTATTGTGAGGCTTACACGAACCCAAAACAAAAACCTTTCTGACCATCACCTCAAAAGAAGTCTTAATCTTTAACTGTGCTAATTTGAAACTCTTAGCTTAGACAATGCTGTCTCGTAGACAAGGAAAGCGAGAGAGTGTGATCAGAGCGGAGATCTTTATATTAGCTCGGGGTGTAACCTCAATCGCATTTAGCTTGCGCACGGTCACTCGAATAGCGTAATTCTATTATGCAGCCTCGCTTGTCTTCCTGAGAGAGGGTAGTTTTCCTGACCCGTTTAACGTGATATGGAGAACCCAACTCCATGCCTTTCTCATACAGGAATAAATGATTTGATTTGATTTAATTTGAAGGGATCTCTCTCAATGGCCTCTTTATTGCGCACACTATTTCTCTGTTCTCTAACAAAGAGAGAGCGGAGACCGATGAAGAGGCCATTTACAACCTTTAAAGGCAAATCACGCCGACCCGGAAATGTTTGGGTGTACCCGAATTGAATTCTCTTTTTTTTCTGTTCGCGAGAGAGGGTGGGTCCAGGTCGGGGAATGCGTGGGAAAGCCTTTTCAGCTGTTTCTCCATCCCCAAACATCGGCACACTACGACCCACCCGGAACATCGGATATCTTGTTTCCGTGGAGTGAAATGAGATATTTCTCGAACAATCTTTGCCTTTAGAAAGAATGCCCAATCTTTGGTGGCCTTCTGGTCTTGTCTTGTTCTTCCATCATGACTCATTGTTTATTTCATTCTAAGCAACTTTATTAGTTGTGTTAGTTGTGTCTTCTCGGCTGGGTTGCTATTGAGCTTATAAAAAACACTTGTTTTCTTTGTACGAGAGCGTCCGCAATTTCTTTTCCTGTTTTGCGGAGTCTACAGGGTGCGCCAAAATTACCCGTACTGATTTCACCATTATGATTCCCAGGCCCCCAATGCAAATGCGCAACCCCTATTGCAGCATCATGACGAGTGATCATTGGCCACTCCCTATTCAAGGTTTCAAGTCATTTAGTCAAGTCTTCTAGTAATGGGGAAGTAAAGTCGACTGCGACCCCTCATTCTCAAGTGTACAAGGTAGATTGTCATAGTTCATCAGCTCGGCTTTCACGAGTCGGCTGTATCCGATACCGGTATCGTGTACCAAGATCTTGGTACTGACAAGGAACGTCCGGGTAGAGGTAGACCGATTTCAGTTTCCACCGCTATGAACCGAGATCTCATCCGAAAGATGGTATTTCGAAACCACAAGTTTACGATCTGGAGACTCGATATCTCGAACACTTCCATTCTTCATCTCCTCAGGTCTCAGCTGACTCTTCTCCCATACAAGTACAGTAAACTGTTAGAACCGAATGAGCGACAGATCAAGCTCCGCTGAGAACGGTGACCTCAACTTTTTATGCGTTGTGTTAGGTCCGCGCACTTCAGCACGATATTCAGCGAAGAGAATATCCTACCTTCAAAGACAACCTGAATATCGAGAACAACAGAATTATTGCCTCTGATCTTAAAGAATCCTACAAGACGGCTGGGGTCATGGGTCATATCAGTCTTCCACAATACGCCAAGGTTTTAGCAGCTGTTTGCCCAACTGGAAAGTCCACTTTTGTTTTGCCACTCCATGCGTCTAGATCAATAAGGCATATTTTACCAAGCACATCCTCGAAGAGGCGCTTCTACTCCGATACCATACCCACTTCGGTCAGGACCACTAGACCTTTCGGTAAGATTCTGTCGTCAATGACATGACAAAGTTGACCCAGTCGTGGTTTTTCACCCATGCACTCGGCAAAATCCATCACATTGAATTACTTCCGAACTCCCCCAATCTCAACCTCCTCGACTGCAGTGGTTGGAGGTGTTGTAGGCCAAGATGTCCTCTATCAAGCACCAGAACCTCGACTCCCTCAGTGCTCCGCTTCTCAAGACATGGGACGAACTCGATGACAACTACTTGCGGGAATCGGCAGTCGCATATGAGAAGAGACTCATGGCTTGTGTCAGAGCTAAAAGAGACCACGGCGAGATTCGCTAGTACACTACTGCTGCCCATATTCTTGATAAGCTTTACCATGAACCATATCACTCAGGTCACATTTCCAAGGGGAGATTCATATGGATACAACAGTTCGGGTAATTATGGCGCACCCTGTAGAAACGAATCTCTTTTAAATATCAAATCAGCGCTGCTAAGGTCAGACGGGTTTGGTGTGAGCAATTGGAGAGGTAATCGAGAGTTAGGCGAGAGAGTGCAGGCACCCGTTGTCTCGGTATTTTCATAGAGTTCGTAATTTTCTGCTTGTTTCCACAATGTTTGCTGTCGTGGCGATCGACTTGAAATAACTGAGGACCCGCTTTGCGGGACTTCAACCATGGTTCTCCGATTCATGCCGGTAACCATGAACGCACTCTCCCCTGCCACGGACTGAAGGTTGACCCAGTTCGATCAAGCCATCATAATAAGATATCGTTATAATGACATCAAGATTATAATTACTACTATATTAACATTCACCGCAGTGGCCCAAAAATAGGATCGAAGATTAGGCCCACTGAATTAACCTTGAATTATCACTAGCCTAGCAGTGATCTCCCGCTGGATTTCGTGTGCCTTGAATAATGTACCTTTACCATTAACTTTTATTGTGAAAGTGGCTTTCATTAATGTTGATTGAGTGTATTTTAATCTATTTTAATCTTAATACAGTGTGCAAGTCGAATTCAAAAAATTACAATATTTACTTGTGGTGAAGATCAGAGAATTGTGTGGTTTCCGCGCAAACAAAGAAAGAATCATTGGCACTTGTCACATTGCTTATAAATGAATTTCATGAAACATATTTGTGAACGACTGTGAGAGTTGATGATGGAGGCCCTCGAATGTTTATGCAAATCTCTGACCCTATTCAAAGATTAGTGACATGCAAAAGTTAGAGTGACCTCTCACCGACGCTGGGGGGAGTTGACGATGAAGAATGCACCTTCTTGCCCCAGTGAACCGGGATTCGAAAATAACATCCCAGCCTAAGACCGTTTTTGTATTTCTGTTCCTTCAAATCTGATTAGCACCAGAGTGAATGGGTCTATTCTGAGAAAGTGAAGAGGAAAACGAGCTTTATTTCCTTATTTCGGAGATGTTCTCAGTGGGATACGCAGATTCATGTTTATCGAGCAAGCGGTATTTTCCAGACTACACAGAAAAAAATCTTTGTCAACGGTCTAACTTTTTTCATATCACTAGCATCTTGAATACGTCACTCGTCAGAGATTTGCATAAACATTCGAAGGTCTCCATCTTCAACTCTCACAATCGATATGTTTCATGAGATTCATGTATAGCCAATGTGACTACTGCCAATGATGTTATGACATTCAGACCCAAACCACAAATCTATCTGATCTTACAAGGGAAGTGTAAGAAATATCTTTTAGACCTATTGACGAGAGTATTTTTCCTCGATAGCTATACGCAATATAAGGTCGGAACCAAAAAATCAGCGGCTGGCATTCACTTTCCGATTTTATTTAATTAATCAAATTTTGTACATTCGAACGCGCTGTTTTCAGGCTGTGTATGCTATGAAATAAGACACCTCTGATAGAGCCCTTGACAGATGAGTGAGAACATGGCGACGTGGTATAGTGGTGGCTCTTCTTGATCACTATGTGGGTGGTTCGAATACACCTATGGACATTTTTCTTTTGCTAATTTTTAAACGTTCCGGACTTGTAATTTTGATCAGAAAAAAATTTAAAATCTTTTTCACATTTTTTATGTAGCTGTTGTACTTGAATTTCATCATTTAGGAAAACAAAAATAAATCTTTTCCAACATTACGTTTACTAGCATAGTGATAATTTGATTTTGGGAGAGCCAAGTTGCTGCGGAAGAATATCATTTTGATAACTTCTGCAAATATGTTTGATCAAATTTTCCAAACTACTCTTCCTTTGCAAGGGGACATAGGTGTTGTCTCAAAGGTAAATCCAAACCTATCAACGGGCATAATATTATAATTTTGTCATAAACCTGTGGCCATAACTTTACCGTATTGCAATCGGCTATTCATTAACATTTGGTGCATTTCATAAATAATCTCACTGATTAATTGTCCCCGTGGACAGGAAGAGTCGTTTAGAAAGTTTGACCAAACATTGTATGCACAAGTTATCAAAATGTTATTATTCCGTAGCCGCTTGGTACAGATGAACTCTCCCAAAATTAAATGATCACTATGCTGGTAAACGAAATGTTGCTTTATTTTTTGTTTTCCTAAATGATGAAATTCAAGTTCAACAGCTGCATAAAAAATGTGAAAAGATTTTAAATTTTTTTCTTATCAAAATTACAAGTCCGGAACGTTTAAACATTTGCAAAAGAAAAATGTCCATAGGTGCATTCGAACCACCCACATAGTGATCAAGAAGAGAACACGCTACCACTATACCACGTCGCCATGTTCTCACTCATCTGTCAAGGGCTCTATCAGATGTGTCTTATTTCATAGCATACACAGTCTGAAAACAGCGCGTTCGAATCTACAAAATTTGATTAATTATATAAATTCGGAAAGTGCATGCCAGCCGCTGATTTTTTGGTTCCGACCTTATATTGCGTATAGCTATCGAGGAAAAATACTCTCGTCTATAGGTCTAAAAGATATTTCTTACACTTCCCTTGTTAAATGGACTGACACCTTTGTCAACGGTCTCTTCAACGATTTACGCCGTCATGTTGTTAGAGAACAGAGAAATAGTGTGCGTGATGAAGAGGCCATTGAGAGAGGTCACTCTCCCTTCCACTACAAAAGAGTGCCGGTCATCAGCTTGGTTCTGAATTTCAGCATTTCGATCATCAGCTTCATGTCCTTGTCAGTCATCTCTTCAATGCGGAACAGAAACTATGATTGAGTAGCTCCATCATCATCTCTCTCATGCTACTCTAACACAATAGTGTAAATGAGGAGGGCTATTCCTCTCTCTCTCCCTCTCTCTCACTCTCTCCCTCTTCCTCTCCCATCCCTTTCTCTCTCTCTCCCTCTCCCTCTCCCTATCTAACTATCCCCTCTCTCCTCACTCTCCCTCTCTCTCTATCTTCACCTACCTCTCTCTCCCTATTCCTCTCCCCTCCCTTTCTCTCTCTCTCACTCTTCCTCTCCCTCTCTCTCTCCAGCAGAGTCAGTTGTTCTTCAGCTTCGCAGCCTCATTCCTTCCTCTCCTTCCTGTCGTCTCGTTAAATCATCGGGAGGGGAGAGGGAGAGAAGGAGAGAGAGAGAGAGAGAGAGAGAGAGAGAGAGAGGGAGAGAGGGAGAGATTCGTATGATCTACAACTTCTCACCCTGATTGTGTTTTATCGTTAGGAGTACATTCTTTGCGTGTTTTGCTTCCTTGTTGTACTTGCATCCTTATTTATTCTGCTCTGACCCAGTGTTGCGAAAGGAAAAGCAGAAAATGCTCTCCTCGTTTTACACATTCTCTCGTCTCTTTTCTTTTTGCGACCATATTGGACGCTTCGGCCAATGACTAGATCCGCCTCGGATTCCATCAGACCTGCACACTTTTAGGAATAAATTGAATTTTCACCATGACTGTTCCCCATTGAAGAAGAAAAAGTACGTGAGTGTTTCCAACAGCAATAATTCTGTGCTGAATGACAGAACTATCCGATCAACGCAGAAGCGCTCTCAACTATAATGCACTCTCGTTTGACTTGCTTTCAAGGAAAATGGCTTATTTCGGAGCGCTGCGTTCACAGTATTCTTGTCCAAGCCATTTTTCTTCCAAAGCAAGACAAAGGAGAGACCATTGTATTCGAGAGAGTTTGTATGTTGAGCGGTCGTTCTTGCTTTGAAAGTCATGAGAACGCTGTGGTTATACTGTAGCTGTACCGTGTGCCTCATAATCTTGTCCAAATTGGATAGAACTCCTCCATAGAAGTCGCTGGGGCTGAGCCGTTGAGTGCAATACAATACATTAATCTTTTCAGCAATGAGTGCTGACGATTTCACAGAGATTAAATTTACCCGAATGCCGTTAGTTGGCGAACGATTTGCCCGTATTCAGACAAATGCTAGCCTGTATATGGGCAAATCGGTGGTTTTTGGGCTACCATTTGCCCGAATGTGGGCAAATCGTGTACACAAGTATCGTAAGTTGGCAAATCTATTACCCATATTTGGGTAAGTTTGCTCTCAGTGTTGGTCAATTTAACGGGATTATTCAGCCAGTCAGGGTATTTTTTTTAGTCAGGATTGCTCGTAATTTCTTATAAGCCTTTGGTGAAGATAAAAGGTAAATGTGCAATCCGTTATTCAAGGCACGACGAAGTCCTACGGGTGATCACTGCTATCCCAGGCCAGAATATGTACCCTTTTTCTGCTGAAAATACATAGGACAAGAGTTGCTGTTCGTGGGGTATAAATCTGATTAGCGTGAAGGGAGGGAATGTATACTGAGAAAAGAGCCTTTCATTTCCTATTGTGTGTCAGTAGTTTACAGAGAAGGAGGAGATGGTCACTCCAACATTTTTGCAATATTTCTTAAAAATGGTCAAACTTGGCAGGCATTCGCCGCTAAAAAATATCTTAATTCATCCTCCCTTCCCCTGAAGTACTCTTAGTTGATCCCTTCTTCGATTTCTGGCCACCACCCCCTCATTACCACTCCAATTCTATCATTTCGATCGAACGGTAGCCAGAAACAGATAAAGTGCCCAACCATAGTTCATTTACTTCTTTCATCGTTCATTCTCGACTAGAAGCCGCAAACGAAAGCTGATTCTTAAAGACACACCCCATTCTTATTTTACTCTCTTCGTTGGCAACACTCTCTCGTAGACTTCGAAAGCGAGAGAGTGTGGCCAGAGCGGAGAATTTCAAACTAGCTTGGGGTGTGCCTTTAAAGAGACCCATTGTTTATGCTCTCCTCATTTCGCACACTATCTCTCTGTTCTCCGCCAATAGTTTAGACTTCCTTCGCGAAGTTTTCGCGACAATTTTGTCATTCTTACCTTCCATTCTGCCTATTCATTGTTGTTCTAGCACCATTTAACTACCACCCTCTCATAAGCCAGGGGAAGTGACGGAGTGAGGCTACATAGTTTGAACAGCTCCACTACGCTGGTTTTTTTCCTCCAGTGGGTTCCCCGCAGAGTTCCTGGTGGGGTGCGAGCTAGGAAACTAGTGGGAGATTTGCCCCACTAGGAAGTGTTCTGATTCTAGGATCCCACTAGGAGATGTTTCATATACGACCACACTCTCTCGTTTTCTTTGTCTACGAGAGAGCGCGGTCTGAGCGGAGGATCAAATTGGGGTGTGCTTTTAAATATTGGGCCCGAAAGACGATGAATTGACCGGAATTGATGATGGGATTGAGATGATGGTACCGGAATTTCTAACGTACCTTATGCTATTTATCTCTCTCGCGATAACGACCGTTCACCATGACGGTACTACGTATTATTGCCAATAGTCCGGAATAATTATTTTTAAATGGAAACACTGTGTTCTTTCGACTGTGAAAGCAAGAAAAGGTGCGCCTTGGTGGGGCAATATAGTACTGAATAAACACTGTGGTGTGGAAAACTACCAAGACAGCTCGAAATCTAAACACGCGAATAAACACTTCAAAATTAATGCTCCTTCGCTTGCGTAGCTTTCAAGGGAAACTGATTCATCCGATTTTAGATTTTCCTTCCGATTTTACATTTTCCTTCCGATTTTACATTTTCCTTCCGATTTTACATTTTCCTTCCGATTTTACATTTTCCTTCCGATTTTACATTTTCCTTCCGATTTTACATTTTCCTTCCGATTTCACATTTTCCTTCCGATTTTACATTTTCCTTCCGATTTCACATTTTCCTTCCGATTTTACATTTTCCTTCCGATTTCACATTTTCCTTCCGATTTTACATTTTCCTTCCGATGCTTCATTTTCAAAGTTTTTTTTCCGGGAAAATCTAAATGCTTTCACCATTTTTACTAGCGTATGAGTATCCTCTTATCTTCGTGAAAGCTCTCATTTTGTTCCTCATTTTGGTTTTTCATTCGTCTGGTATTTTTCAATCTCGACCACTTGTGCTCTTTCTAAGCATGTCCAGTCCCCTCTCTCTCCCCCATTTCCATTTCCCTACTTCTCTCTTTCTCTCTCTCTCTTTCTCTCTTTCTCTCTCTCTCTCTCTCTCTCTCTCTCTCTCTTTCTCTCTCCCTCTCTCTTCCTCTCCCTCTCTCTTCCTCTCCCTCTCTCTTCCTCTCTATCTCTCTTCCTCTCTCTCTCTCTCTCTCTCTCTCTCTCTCTCTCTCTCCCTCTCCATCATCCTATCTTCTCATTTCATCGTCTGAGCATCCTCCTCATTGCCAGAGCGAAGATCTACTACAGGAGGATGGGGGACGAAATTGGTTCCATCACTATACTCACCATATCTTTATTCGTCGAGGAAGAGAGGGAGAGGAAGAGGAATGGGAATAGGATGAGGAAGAGAGAGGGAGAGAGAGAGAGAGAGAGAGAGAGAGAGAGAGAGAGAGAGAGAGAGAGGATCCTCCTCTCACACATCCCATATGTTGTCGTATGTAGAAGTAAGAGGGCCTGAAGAGATTGTGTGTGCTTGACGAGATGGAAGGAGGGTGGGAGAGGGAGTGGGAGAGAGAGAGAGAGAGAGAGAGAAGAAGAAGAACAGGGAGAGAGAATGGGAGAGGTTAGGGGAGAGAGAAGGAGGAAAGAGATGGAGATAGGAAAGGGAGAGAGAGAGATGGAGAGAAAGATGGGGGAAAGAGAAGAAGGAGAGTGGGAAAGGGAGAGAGAGATGGAAGAGAGGGAGGGAGAGGAGAAGTGGCAGCTGAGAAGGAATGAGATGTGATTGGAATCATACTCTAGCCAGTTTCATGTTGCTCTTTTTTCTAGAACTCCTCCCGTTTCTCATGTCTATTGTCTGATATTTTGATAGTTGCTATCATTGACCATTAGTGAAATCCCGGAATACTTCGGGTGCTTTGAATAACGATATTCCTGGTTACATTACCTTTACTTTAACAATAATAATAATAATAATAATAATAATAATAATAATAATACAGTTTATTGAACGGCTTCTGAGAAATACAGATATATTTCGTTATTCTGACAGACTATTTCCTCGGTCCTCCCTCACTTTCCGTCCACTTTATCCAATCATATTACATCAGTTGTGTTGTTGATCGTCATGTCTCCTAGGATGAGATGGACGGCCCTGTTCCTTTCATATGTTTTTACATTTAAAGTGAGCGAGTGTCGCCAGAGAGGAGAGTTTCGAATTGATCTAGGCTAGGGATCAATTCGAAACTCTCCTCTCTGGCAACATCATAATCTTAACAGTCTCTAAACGTTTTTCTTAAATTTTCATTCTTTTGTCTTCACTGCTCACAATCACTATATCCATGTTTCCTGCGGATTCCACCTGCACAAACTCTAGTTCATCATAATTTTGAAATTGATTATTAAACATTTTATTTAGTCTGCATGTTTTTCCGCTATTTCAATCATCTCTATCCTGATATCCCAGTAGAATCACACCCCCGTTTCACTGTCAAAACGCGATTAATTCATTTCAACTGCTGTCGCGCCTATGGCGTAGATGCATTATTATTATTAATTATTATTTAAAGGGATAGTGACCTCACTCAATGGCCTCTTCATCGCGCACACTATTTCTCTGTTCTCTAACAACGAGAGAGCATTGCGCGTCGAATAGACCATTGAGAGAGGTTATGCTCCCTTTAAATATGTATTCAGTCAGCATGGCTCCATCCGCATCTTCGTTCTTTGCCGTCCGAAGGAAGGGGCAACCAACGACGTTCAATGATGATCTAGGTATGATATTTGTTTTTTGCGATTTATCAGATTTCAATTTATGAGGGGCCAATTTGACTCAACCCTCTGGCCACACTCTCTAGCAGACAAATTATCAAGAGTGTGGCCATAGCGGAGAGTTTCAAATTGTGCCTTTCTTTTAATAGATAATAAAAGAGAAAAGGACGCTAAATATTACCGATTCCTATAACGCTTGAAAAATTTGTAAACTTTAACCTCCTTCAAAATACATTGCCATAATTCGCGCATAAATGAATATCAATTCAGCTTAGTATAAATAATTTGATGTTATTCAAATAGGAATATTATAGTGGGAGTAGTTACCGAAGATTCATTCGTTTTGTTATTATTATTATTGAACTATACAAATCACTACATAAATTGATATTCATTTATGCAGGAGTTGAACTACCCCCACCTCCACCCAAATAGAGTATAACAATTGAATATAATTTAATGAAGTAGTTGAATGATGAAGTATGATGTGAAGTTGTGAAAAATAATGGTATTTTTCTGTTGGTCTATGCCTATGGATGATGCTAATCACACCATTATCGGAGAATATAATTAGCTGTTCGCCATATATTACATGATTAGAATTAAATTGATTCTGAGTGATGACTAGTAGTTGAAACAACAGTTGATATAGCTTGAGAAAAGATTTTCATAAGGAGATAGTCGAACCCAACACTTCTGCCATACCGAAACATTGCTCTTTTCACTGTGAGCAGCCTGTGCAACAGGCATAGGTCGTAGGCTCGACTCCCGTCATAAGTCAATCATTAGCCAACCAATCTGTATCTACTATTATTATTATTATTATTTCTATAAATATCCACTGAAATAAGTTATTGAGATGCTTCTCTTCTTCGACTGTATTAAAATCCTATAACATGACTATTAATTGCATCTTGCAAGAGTTGAACTAAATTCCTCCACCTCCACCCCCGCCCCAAATAGAGTTAATCGACCTACACACTGCATAAATCTCCCGTCATCAGATTAAAATACACTCAATCAACATTAATGAAAGCCAAGTGACCGATGTCATCTTCTTCATAATAAACACACATGAAAATAAAAGAATTTTTGATTGTAATCTTGATTTTATTTTATTTTCGTGGTAGCTGATCATTAATTACTAAAAAAGAACATCACATTTTATCACACGTCAAATGAGTGCTAATCTATAATCGTAAACTGCAACTCGAACATTGCAGGCTCTGTTTGTTTCGCAGTTCTCGCCTTTCTCTCTATCGGGTTCATCTTGTTCACCGCGTGCTTTTGTGTCACGAAAACACTACAAGTAAGTCTCACCAATTGCAAAACCAATTTAATTCACACTGATGGTAAACTGTCTCATATTTGAGTCATAGGTGATCTAAGATCCGACAATTAGAGAAAAGTTGTCTCAAATTTGAGACAACTTAATTAGCTTACTCCAGTCCCGGTTACTATCTCGATCGAGAGAGTATTATCCAACGTGTCTTTTTGAGAGAGTTTGAAGTAAGATAACCTTTGTCTATAGCTGAGCAGTAATACAACGTATATCTAAGAGAATTTGCCGTGAGTGTAGATAAGGAATCAATCAAAAAATAATGTAACCGTGCATCCGGTTACACTTCTCAGGTTGTCTAACTGGAATGCCATAGAGAGAGGGTAGCTCATTCCAAACTCTCTCAAAATAGACATGTTAGATAGTACTCTCTCGCTCGAGATAGTTATGGTTGACTGGAGTAAGCTAACCAAGTTATCTCACAGATGATAATGTTTCTATAATTGACGTTTCTTAGATATCCTATGGCTCAAATATGAGAGAGTTTGCTTCAGTGTATGGTAGTAAATCTTTACGAGAATTTGCCGTGAGCGCACCTGCACAAAACTTGTTCTCGGAAATCAAAAGAAATCATGTTTTCGGTTCAAGCAAACAAACTAATTCATCAAACGCAGTCGACTGTTCCGTGCATTTGCCTGTTATTCTCTGGTTTTCCGTGCGTCAACACGATTTTAAAGTGATCAAATTTCGCTGTCGACTCGAGTTTATGACTACTTTACAGTAGGAAGAGTAGCGCATCTGTTCGCATTGATGGAACTGAAATTCAATCACTTGTCAAAGCGAATTAATCTTTGATCTTTTGATCTTTGATCTGGAAATCAAAAGAAACCACACTTTTTTGCTATAATATTTTGATCTATATTCTTGGCCGACGAATATTGATTCATAGTATAATAACAGATCTTAAACATAATGCAAATCATATACAGATAGCCATTTGGTGAAATCGTTTATTAATATTTTTATTTTGAGATGTTAAGCCACTTTTTCATCTGTTCATTATCGCTCGTGCGATCAGTTAAGTTCGAGCGAGAAAGCGATTGACTTTCGCAGAATGAAATATGCTTTCGAGCGGCGTTTACGACACTTCGAACTCTTCTTTGACGGGTGTTTAAAACACACTTTCACTTCCTACTTATCGTAAATCCTGCCAAAAAAATAAACAGAAAAATATATCCAGTCTTACCTATGATACGAACATTAAGGGCTACACTTGAATCCATCGTTAAATTCAAGTCCAGGATTTCAAATATCGATTTATAATAAAATCTAAATTTCCAGTGCTGGAAAGCGCATGAGCGGAAGAAGAAGCGACGAGAAATGGGCGACGATGACGATGATGATGAAATCTGCGTGGTTGAGGACGAGAGTTCAATCGAGGTTTGATCTTTGATCTTTGATCTTTGATCTTCAGTTCAAAATCTCAATATCAAATAGAACCATCATGATCGAATATTCAGTACACTTTATGAACACAAAAAAATATCCAAATTTATCCATAAAATCGCAAATATTAGCAAAAAATTCACAATATATAATATTTTACAGAGCCAAGATCGCCGAGCGGCCATACTGGTGAGAGCGAGTGCGCTTGCTCACGACAGAGACGACGAGCGGCAGTTGATGAAGGACAAATCCAAACGATGATCTTTGATCTTTGATCTCTGATCTTTCGAACCCTAACGCTCACACACATATACAGTACCCGTGCACACACACACATGTAACAATAGTCGAGATTGATCTTTGATCTTTGGTTTGTCTAGACGGGTCCCAGCGACTGGTAGTTCTTATTGATATCCTCGTCCTTTTTATCCCCGTGCGGATCGACAGAATATTTACGCTGAAATTATTGTATATTATCGTTTCGTTTTGCTAAAGCACACCCCGAGCTAATTTGAAACTGTCCTCTCTGGTCACACTCTTTCGCTTTCTTTGTTTTTAAAAGATAGTGGTACCACAGAATACAATTAGCTCGGGGTTTTCCTTTAAATGTGTATTAAGATGTATATTGTTTAGAAAAAGCTTTCTGATATTCAATTAATCGATAATCGACATCGAAAAATCAATATTCCCACCTTTCTCTCGCACTTTGATAGTGCTATCCGAAACATCTTAGCGATCAACGAAAACAGCTCAACGACGGTCAGAATACTCGCGCCTGTAATTAATCGATAATCACATATAATTACCGTAATCCCGCCTAATCCGCTTGGGACCAGGGCTAGTTCGAATCTGTTAAAAAATTGCTCACCCAGCCACAGTCCTGCCTGGCCGCCTATGTCCGAGAGCACGTTCACAAACTGCAATGTTGAATAGTTTATTTATAACAAGCCACGCCCTTTTTCTAAGTTTAGTCGCTTGTCCATACCTGATATGATTGTGACTCTCGTATGATCTCGTAGCTCATCTGTTCGTAGTAGATTTCCAGCATAGCCGCGTGCTCTCTGAATAATGATTGACGTGATAGAATGATTCTACTATAAAATTATTTTATATATTGATGTTACTTGTATTTGTAATAAATAATGCTGAAAATTACAGAGAAAATTTGTATGATGCTGATTACGGTCGTGCCAAGCTCACTCTGAGGCCGAATGCATGAAGCTTGACAAACCGTTGCCGAGAAACAAACGCAGGGGATGATTCTAATTGCATTAGCACTTACCGATAATATTTTATGCAATCCTTGCCACTATCACAAGCCATGTTCACGCTGCCTGAGGGCCATTTGGCCGCCGAATATGTCGTCGTGTAGACATCTTGTTGACAGGGCTGCTTGCATCTAAAGATCAAAGATCAAAGATTAATCAAGGATTATAGATCAAAGATCAAACTACGAACGTGCAGAGATTGGAGCGTTTGGTGAGCTTGACTGCTTCGTCGAGCAGACATGTGGCTGTAATGAGTTTGATGTTGGAAAGATCAAAGATCAAAGATCAAAGATCAAAGATCAAACTTTGTTTCTGGTCCAGGCACGGTTTCCATCGCTTGTTGTCGGTGGATGGTAGTCGGGGATCGTAGCAGCCACAGCGAGAGATGATCCGAGATTGATAGCACGACTTGTAGCAGCCCTGATAGGAATTGGATTTTTTGGTTGTAAATAGTCCCTTCATTTCACATTTCGATGTCAGCGAACAAACGTTTTATTAACATTTTGTGATTGCTATTTCTGTAAGCTATACGGAAGGAATCATTGTCAGTAGCCAAATTACTTATAAATGATTTATTATTATTAATATCATTGTTATCATCATTACTATGCCAATCTCTTCAAATTGTAGTAAAGATCAGAGAGATGTGTGGTTTTTAAAATAGGGTCCTTTACAAAATCATTGTTAGTAGCCACATTACTTATAAATGATTTTCTCGAAACATGCAAGCGACTGGGATTGTTGAAGGTGGAGACCAACGAATAAAAAAAACTGCGAATTTGCCTGCGATATCAAGAACAATTGTTTCATGAAAAGGATTCGCAATCAGCATCGTATGGGGTTTTAATCATGCTCCTGCCATCTCAGAGCGCAATCTTGACGAAGAGACCATTGAGAGAGGTTACGCTCCCTTTAAAACGAGAAACGACTAACCTCTGGTTCATA
The DNA here is from genome assembly GCA_943737045.1 of Parapristionchus giblindavisi. Taxonomy (NCBI): domain Eukaryota; kingdom Metazoa; phylum Nematoda; class Chromadorea; order Rhabditida; family Diplogasteridae; genus Parapristionchus; species Parapristionchus giblindavisi. The sequence goes on from CALSFV010000234.1 coordinate 732,961, forward strand.
TTCGTACTTCTTGTAGATGTAGTTGGCGGGTAGGGGCGCCTCTGGTGGCACGCAAGCTCCGCCCATTCCCTCGTTCAGACGATTCAGTTTACGCTGAAAATCGATTTCTTTGCAGATGACAAACGATTTCAGAGATATCATTACATCATTTAGGAGCCGTCAATGCTATCCTATTCGGCATAATGTTCATGGATAGCAAATAGTGTACTCCACAGCACACAAGACCTGTGAAGTGTTTTATTTAACACTTTCTGAGCTACTATAAAAAAAAACACGAAAAAAGTGTTTCAAATAACAGATCTTGTGTGCTGTGGAGTACACTTTATTATCTGCCTGTGACAATATCTTTACCAGTGACAGTCCAAACGACGACACGACGCCAGTGGGCGCGGAGTACCCGAATGTGTCCGGAAACGGACTCTCCTGAAAATACAATTTTTTGTTAATCAATCAATGAATCTTGTAAACGTTAGTGAATTTGATAATTGAATGTTGCAAAATTTCTTGGATTTTTTTATTTTTATGCAACTTTTTTTTATAATATCAATTTCAGGCTCTCTCGAGTGATTCTCTTTTCGTGGCTTTTCAAGATAAATGCAACCTCCCGAATGAATTTGAAACTCTCCGCTCTGGCAATGCTCTCACTTTCTCTGTCTACGAGAGAGTGTTGACATAGTGGAGAGTTTTTAATTAGCTTTTAAGCCTGGAAAAAAAGGTGAGCCAATAAGTGGTTTTGATAAATATCTATGCAAGTGCCTGACAAGGGAATCCCCGGAGGCCACACTCACCGATCTTGACAAAATTTTTACTTGTGGTGAACCTCATATAGGGATGAGGTTTAGCGGTGTCGGGAGCTGCTTATCAATTTTTTGAAATTTTAAAATTCATTTTTAAGATCGACCAAAAAAATGGGCGGTGCGCGCAGTGTGCACATAGAGATTACACACCACTCATTATCGCAAGTTCATTTTGACAGTGAAACAGATGTGTCGGTGGTGTAGTGTTAAGTTTCATGCTTTGAGGTCGGTAGGTAGTATGTTCAATCCTTTCTTCGTTTTACTCTTTTGCAAGGACTTGTAAATTTCATAAGCAATTTTTTTTGTCAGCACATACCAAATTGGTTTTTGAAAAAAATATTTGAATAATTATTTACATTGTGTTTAGTAAAATTTATCAACCAATAAAAATGGAATTTTAACAATAGTGATATTCTGCAATAAAATAATTGAAACAAAATTCTTGATCACACAATGCACATTTAATGAATGGGAGATTTAAACAGTTAGGAGTTGAACAGCGATGAGAAAGCGAAGAGGGGAACAGTGCCTGCACGGGTGAGAGAAATGGAGCAGGGGCAGTAATAGGGGGCGATCGATATGGCAACAATTGTTTCGGCATCGGATCATAAATCGGTTGGGGCCTGTGGCAACAAAAGTTGCACCATTGTTATCAGTAGGAGTGTACGGTATTGAACTACCGTCACCGTCGGAAATCTCGAACTGATTTTTTGAGTCGACCCATTGTTCATGGTTGAAATTTGCCGAAGTCGAGAAATTCATGATGCTCCGAGACCAAATACTAGTTGTCGTTATATCATTAGTGAGTCAACTTTTACCTTTATGGATACCGTAACCCGAACTACCATATTCTAGCTCTTGTACCCTACAATATTATAGCGAAATTCACGGCAAATCGCGGTTTAATCAGTTCGGGTTACGGTATCATGAAAGATAAAAGTTGACTCACTACTTATATAACGACAACTAGTATTTGGTCTCGGAGCATCATGAATTTTCGACTTCGGCAAATTTCAACCATGAACAATGGTCATGGGTCGACTCAAAAAATCAGTTCGAGATTCCCGACGGTGACGGTAGTTCAATACCGCACACTCCTACTGATAACAATGGTGCAACTTTTGTTGCCACAGGCCCCAACCGATTTATGATCCGATGCCGAAACAATTGTTGCCATATCGATCGCCCCCTATTACTGCCCCTGCTCCATTTCTCTCACCCGTGCAGGCACTGTTCCCCTCTTCGCTTTCTCATCGCTGTTCAACTCCTAACTGTTTAAATCTCCCATTCATTAAATGTGCATTGTGTGATCAAGAATTTTGTTTCAATCATTTTATTGCAGAATATCACTATTGTTAAAATTCCATTTTTATTGGTTGATAAATTTTACTAAACACAATGTAAATAATTATTCAAATATTTTTTTCAAAAACCAATTTGGTATGTGCTGACAAAAAAAATTGCTTGTGAAATTTACAAGTCCTTGCAAAAGAGTAAAACGAAGAAAGGATTGAACATACTACCTACCGACCTCAAAGCATGAAACTTAACACTACACCACCGACACATCTGTTTCACTGTCAAAATGAACTTGCGATAATGAGTGGTGTGTAATCTCTATGTGCACACTGCGCGCACCGCCCATTTTTTTGGTCGATCTTAAAAATGAATTTTAAAATTTCAAAAAATTGATAAGCAGCTCCCGACACCGCTAAACCTCATTCCTATATGAGGATCACCACAAGTAAAAATTTTGTCATGATCGGTGAGTGTGGCCTCCGGGGATTCCCTTGTGAGCGTCTAAACAATCATTGGCAGTAGTAACATTGGGCATAAATGAATCGCATGAAACATATTTCTAAGCGACTGTAAGAGTTGAAGATGGATCCTCTTATGTTTATGCAAATCTCTAACATTTTCAAAGGACTAGTGATATGCAATAAAGTTAGAATACCGTCCCCCGACCCCCTGGTCTTCGGCACAACCCGAGCTATTGTGAAACTCTCTCTCTCTTTCTTTTCTTTTTCTTTCTTTCTTTCTTTATTTCCATCATAACAAATGAAAAATAGAACAGATATGTAATAAATATAGGTTGATGGAGGTCCGTCGCGTTATCAGCGAATCGGTTGAAGGCAGCAGGGAAATGGGGTGGGAAATGGGGAAATGATGTATGGGGTGGATAATTATAAATGACGCAGAAGTGTGGGGGGCAAGAGGGGATCAATCTCTAGTAATACTCTCTCGTTTTCTTTGTCTACGAGAGAGTGTAGCCAGAGCGGTAAGTGGAATTAGCTCGACTACCTTTTGTCCATGTATGGCTATTCGCACTCCGACTGCATCAGTAGTTGGCAGATAGTCGGAGGCGTTGACGAACACCATCAGACGTAGACCTGAATTTAAAAAAAAACATAAAATTATTATTAAAATTATGTCATTAAAGATGGAGACCCTCGAATGTCTATGTATAACATATCTATTATGCAAGGGACAAGTTATATGCAAGACATTAGCACTACCATTCATCAATCCCGTAGCGCAGTGGCAAAAGTGCTCACTAGTAAGCGTAACGTCGCGGGTTCGAAACCTATTGCTGAACTTTCCTATTTTCAAAATTTCGCGCCTTTGCCTGTACATCAAGCATGGATTCATTCATGATTCTATCGATCAATAAGCTAAATTAGCATAAACGAATTTATGTAAGGTATGCAGAATAACTTTTGCTATCTTGCTGTCTTCACAGTTTGTTCACGAAAATATTCGCCGTACTCCACCTTTAAAGGCATTCCACGAGCTGTCTTTACTCTTCATTCTGACAATGTTCCGTTGTAGGGAGATAAATCGAAATAGCATTGCTAGAGAGGAGTGGTATGAATTTAAAAATAACTATAATATATTCAATCAACATTTTGCCCTTATTGTTAGATTTTCTCATAGCTTGGATTCATATCGTATCTTTTCCATTCACCCTACGTGACCGTACCCTTTGTGCTAGTCGTAAAATGCAAATTTTACGGATGCGCAAAAACGTTAAAAAATTCGTAAATCCGTAAACTTTAAATCCCAACCGTGGTTCTACTAGAGTTTTTAGTTAATTTCGTGTTATAGCTAGTACTTTAACCACACCGAAAACCGGAGTATCGTAATCAATCAATAATTTGACATACCGTAACTCGGTCCGGCCCTGCTGCTCACGAACATCCGTTTGGGATTCGCATTGAACGTGTAACAATTGCCGAATGTATGGTCGATGTGTAGTCTGAAAAAATTTTAATTTAAGATGAACGAAGAATCGATCCGCAGATAAAATTTATGTATAATAATAGTTCAAGATAGAATTTCCCCTTCACATATCAAGCGCACGACAAGGGCGAAGGGGATAAGGGTTCCCTAGTTAGTGGCAGCCATTACCTCCCCAAAAGTTCTATAGAAGTCATTGTATTGTATCATATGACTAACAATAAAAGAGATTTATTGGATCAGTATAGACAGTCAAGTTGACACCACAGATTTGCTTTAAAAAATGAAAATCATCAATTAATGCTACAATAACAGTAGCGATTACTGCACGGCACTTTTATGTTTCGACTATTTATGATATATCAGGTGATTCTTTTCGCAATAATGAAACGAGTACATTATAAAGAAAAGTAAAATATTCACTTGAAATCCTTCTCGATTTATTAACTAATTTATTAACTAGAATAAGGCTGAGAAAGCTATGAAAAAGAAGATTGAATACCAATTCGGTGAATTATAATGCAGTGTATTTCCCACTATTATTTTATTCATGCCATCCTTAAATAAATGTTATTTCTGACATATAAGAAAATGTTTTAAAAATTTAAAATATTCACTTGAAATCCTTCTCTATATCGCATTGCATTCCGTTGAACGAGCACATCTTGATCAGCTCGGACTTGCCATAGCTGAGAGCGATCCTCCTCTCCACCGGCAGTGCGGCCATCTTCAGGATCAACCTGATATCAATCATTGAATTATTCATTATAACAGTGCACATGCACAAGAGATATTGATAATGATGAAATTCAGTTAAATGATTTCGATAGCGCCAGGGAAGCCACCAAAAGCCGTGTCTCCGTAATAGCTTGATAAAGGTCATTTTTATAATACAAAGATCAAATTTTGAAAAATGGATCACAGGCGAAAGATATTTGTAAAGACACACTGCCAGCTAATTTGAAACTCTCCGCTCTTGCTTTCTTTGTTGACGAGAGATCATTGCCAGAGCGAAGACTTTCAAAACTAAGATGAGTTATTGAGATACTTCTCTTCTTCAACTATATCCATATCCTGTAACATGCATATTATTTACATCTTGCAAGAGTTGAACCACCTTCACCCCCATCAAAGGGAGTTAATCGACCCACACGCTGCATAAATCTCCCGTCATCAGATTAAAATACACTCAATCAAGATTAATGAAAGCCGGAAAGTGGCCGATGTCATCTTCTTCATAATAAACACACATGAAAATAAATGAATTTTTGTTTGTCATCTATATTTTCTTTTTTTTCGTGATAGCTGATAATTAATAAAAATAAAAGAAATGGAATTACCAAAAAAAACAAGATCTCCAAATGATAGATTTTATCACACTCCAAATCATCGTATTAATAAAGATTGCTAATCTATAATTGTAAACTGCAACTCGAACATTGCAGGCTCAGTATGCTTCGCAGTTCTCGCCTTTCTCTCTATCGGTTTCATCCTCTTCACCGCGTGCTTTTGCGTCACGAAAACACTACAAGTAAGTCTCATCCACTGCAAAACCAATAAACTGTACACTGCTGGTAAACTGTCTGTTTTGTTCTTTCGTGCGTAAAATTTCGCTGTGATCAAGTAATTGCAGTGGATACACCATATTTTCATATTTGATTTCACGCTCAAATCTCTCTATTTATCCGAACCATAAGTAACCTCTCTGCAAGAAATGATAAAATATTATTAAGGTCTTATATTTGAGTCATAGGTTATCGAAGATCCGACAATTAGAGAAAAGTTCTCTCAAATGTGAGACAACTTAATTAGCTTACTCCCCGTTACTATCTCGAGCGAGAGAGTATTATCCAACTTGTATTTTTGAGAGAGTTTGAAGTACGAAAACCTTTCTCTATAGCTGAACAGTTAGAAAACCTATATCTAAGAGTATTTGCCGTGAGTGTAGAGAAGGAATCAATCAAACAAAATTTAACCGTGCATCCTGTTCACACATCTCATTATCAGGTTGTCCAACCGGAATGCCATAGAGAGAGGGATTCTTATTCCAGGGGGGGGGGGTGACATTTCCGCAACCGACATTTCCGCAACGGCATTTCCGCAACCGACATTTCCGCATCGGGGCATAACTCGGCTCGTCGGGGTCCTAGAACCGTGGGATCGGTATCATTGTGATCAGCATCAGCAATGCTATCATATCACATATTTATCTTTGATCTTTGCTAACTGCGCTACATTTTTGCAGTGAGGTGTGATTTCGCTCAAAATCGTCCTAGACGAGCGGGAAGGGTATCGTTCACCTCCTCATGAATTGTATATATCCAACCAGTAGTTGACCTTTGATCTTTTCCAACTCTGCCACACATCGGCACCAAGAACCATCAGTCCGAAGTCGGTACCATATCCGGAACCATGTGAAACCGAGGTCCTAAAATGGATGTAACGCTCGAATGTTAATGCAGGGTGGAGCCTTGCATCGCCTCCCTTGATGTGGTTTGCCGACCGCCAAAGAGCCCCTCAGAGACCCAGGTCTCTCAACTTGCTGTCAAGACCCTCGCGACACGCGCACACGCGCCCACGCGATGGTGAGCTACCGTAATCTACCGTGACCCGGTTCGGTGGGTCAGATCAAGTGCCATGAGTCAGATTTCACTAAAAATTGTTGGAATGCCCACTACGTGTGCGATATCAGTATGAGCTATTGAAACTACCGTAATCTACCGTAACCCGGTTCGGTGGGTCAGATCAAGTGCGGTGGGTCAGATTTCACTAAAAATTGTTGGAATGGCCACTACGTGTGCGATATCAGTATGAGAGCGAGGTTCCGGATATGGTACCGACTTCGGACTGATGGTTCTTGTTGCCGATGTGTGGCCGAGTTGGAAAAGATCAAAGGTCAACTACTGGTTGGATATATACAATTCATGAGGAGGTTATCGATACCCATCCCGCTCGTCTAGGACGATATTGAGCGAAATCACACCTCACTGCAAAAATGTAGCGCAGTTAGCAAAGATCAAAGATCAATATGTGATATGATAGCATTGCTGATGCTGATCACAATGATACCGATCCCACGGTTCTAGGACCCCGACGAGCCGAGTTAAGCCCCGATGCGGAAATGTCGGTTGCGGAAATGTCGGTTGCGGAAATGTCGGTTGCGGAATTGTCACCCCCCCCCCTTATTCCAAACTCTCTCAAACTAGATACGTTGGCCAATACTCTCTCGCTCGAGATAATACATGTTGACTGGAGCCATTTATGAACATAAATGAGAACGTTTCTATAATTGTTTCACTTTTTATATACAGTGCTGGCCAATATTCTAACATATTTTGGTTTTTCAGCCATAACTTTCTTCGCAGTCAACCGTTTCTCTTCATTTTTAGTATGTTTGTATAGATGATACTGTGATATAGTGACCCTATTTGTATCGAGATTGGACCACATACAACGGAATAGTGGTCAATTTACGAAAAATGACAATTTTCAGCGAATTCAGCACCTGGGCATATCGGCCATTGGAGTCACCGGGGCAGCTTGGATTCAGTTCTACGTGTGGAATCTGTGTGCTGCAATGACTGTTGGAAAGTATCAAGGTGTGGGGTTGATCAGGTTATCGACGATGGAGGCGAGAATCGCAGCCGAAGCGCGTTGAAGCTGCTCGGACTTCTCGGCCGCGCTCTTTTCCTTTCTCTTCCTTCTATCCCTTCACAGCACGCTTTAACACCTCCCATATGTGCAGTATGATGTTTAGGAAACATGATTTACTATATCCATCCATCTACCGGACCCTACTACGGTGTAACTAGGCGACAACATGAGGTGGACCAACGCTTGAGACCGTTATCCAGCAGCATAGCGAAGGCGCGGCGGCGCGTGGCTTGGACCCAGGACATTATCGTCTTCTCCCAGATGTTCTCGATACTGTAGCGATCGTAAATGCTCTACATCCGAAACCGGGGACCCATTCCACGGTGGGAGAAGCATCCCCGAACAAGAATCGAAAAGCACGAGTGATAAGGGCCCCGCTACCATCTGCACTGGACCCGCGAGGAGTAAGATATGGTGGCCAATACCGAAGACAGCATGCACAACCTCTTCGGTAGTGACGGTACGAAGTGGGTTCGTTGTACTACCGGCGTTCTCATCGTACCCAAGTTTCATTGCCCGACGGTCAAGCATGTTGGTGGCAGTGTCCTTATCTGGGGATGCTTTTCCCGCCGCGGAATGGGTCCCCGGTTTCGGATGTAGAGCATTTACGATTGCCACAGTATCGAGAACATCTGGGATAAGACGATTATGTCCTGGGTCCAAGCCACGCGCCGCCGCGCCTTCGTTATGGTGCTGGATAACGATCTCAAGCGATGGTCCACCTCATGTTGTCGCCTAGTTACACCGTAGTAAGGTCCGGTAGATGGATGGATATAGTAAATCATGTTCCCTAAACATCATACTGCACATATGGGAGGTATTGGAGCGTGCTGTGAAGGGATAGAACGAAGAGAAAAGAAAAAAACGCGACCGAGAAGTCCGAGCAGCTTCAACGCGCTTCGTCTGCGATTCTCGCCTCCATCGTCGATAACCTGATCAACCCCACACGTTGATACTTTTCAACAGTCATTGCAGCACACAGATTCCACACGTAGAACTGAATCCAAGCTGCCCCGGTGACTCCAATGGCCGATATGCCCAGGTGCTGAATTCGCTGAAAATTGTCATTTTTCGTAAATTGTCCACTATTCCGTTGTATGTGATCCAATCTCGATAAAAATAGGGTCACTATATCACAGTATCATCTATACAAACATACTAAAAATGAAGAGAAACGGTTGACTGCGAAGAAAGTTATGGCTGAAAAACCAAAATATGTTAGAATATTGGCCAGCACTGTAACCTATGGATCAAATATAAGCGAGTTTGCTTCAGTATATCAGTAGTCAATCTGTAAGAGAATTTGCCGTGAGTGCACCTGCACAAAACTTTAAAGTCTTGTTCTCAGAAATCACAAGAAATCATGTTCTGGGTTCAAGAAAACAAACTAATTCATCAAACGCAGCCGACTGTTCCGTGCATTTACCTGTTATTCTCTGTTTTCCGTGCGTCAACACGAATTTAAAGTGATCAAATTTCGTTGTCGACGCAAGTTTATGACTACTTTACAGTAGGAAGAGTAGCGCATCTGTTCGCATCGCAGGAACTGAAATTCAACTTGTCAAAGCTTTTTGATCTTTGATCTTTGATCTTTTGATCTTTTGAAGAGGACAGTTTTTTGCTAACAAGTTCTTTGAGTATAATATTGTGATCTATATTCTTGGGCAAGGAAAATTGATACATATAATTGATAATAACATAATACCATATCGCAGAGGCGAAATAAATTATATAAATAAAACCATTTCGCGAATTTGATTATTAAGACACCGGCTCAGTAAGATTCGAGGGTTGAGCCAGTGACCCCGGACATCGACCTCACCGATTTGGCCCAAAATTTTTTTATGGATACCCCCATGGGCCCCCATCACAAAATGGGTATTCATTTGGGCTGGTTCCTTGAAACACAGATGTGGCGGGTTTTCGAAATTTGAAAACTCGATTTTCACCAGAAAAAAATGGAGCGACCTAGCACCAATGTTAGTGTCGATTAATTATACGTATAAATAGACAACAAAAACTGGCTATACGACGGTCCAGAGTTCCGATCGCAAACTGATTTTTTTACCTCCTCAAAAAATTCTAAAATTATTTAAAATTTTAAAACAAAAAAGTGCAGTCCAATTTTTGCCTTATCTTATAGAGCAAAAAATTCCGCGTCGAATAAGGGGAAAAAATCAGAAATCGAAGGACCCGTCTTTTGAGATAAATGAACCTGAAGATGACCCGAAAATATTTTTGTTTTCAAACCCCCTCATGTTTGTACTCATGTTGAAGAGCTCGTCGAGTAGAACAACTTTCATGTTGGAGGTTTTGTCTGAAACTCATGTACAAGAGAGTTACACACGTTTCTCTGCTAATTTTGAGTGAAACGAAAATAAAATATTTTTAAAACAAAAAAGTGCAGTCCAATTTTTGCCTTATCTAATAGAGCAAAAAATTCCGCGTCGAATAAGGGGAAAAAATCAAAAATCGAAGGACCCGTCTTTTGAGATAAATGAACCTGAAGATGACCCGAAAATATTTTTGTTTTCACACCCCCTCATGTTTGTACTCATGTTGAAGAGCTCGTCGAGTAGAACAACTTTCATGTTGGAGGTTTTGTCTGAAACTCATGTACAAGAGAGTTACACACGTTTCTCTGCTAATTTTGAGTGAAACGAAAATAAAATATTTTTAAAACAAAAAAGTGCAGTCCAATTTTTGCCTTTTCTTATAAAGCAAAAAATTCCGCGTCGAATAAGGGGAAAAAAATCAAAAATCGAAGGACCCGTCTTTTGAGATAAATGAACCTGAAGAAGACCCGGAAATATTTTTGTTTTCAAACCCCCTCATGTTTGTACTCATGTTGAAGAGCTCGTCGAGTAGAACAACTTTCATGTTGGAGGTTTTGTCTGAAACTCATGTACAAGAGAGTTACACACGTTTCTCTGCTAATTTTGAGTGAAACGAAAATAAAATATTTTTAAAACAAAAAAGTGCAGTCCAATTTTTGCCTTATCTAATAGAGCAAAAAATTCCGCGTCGAATAAGGGGAAAAAATCAAAAATCGAAGGACCCGTCTTTTGAGATAAATGAACCTGAAGATGACCCGAAAATATTTTTGTTTTCACACCCCCTCATGTTTGTACTCATGTTGAAGAGCTCGTCGAGTAGAACAACTTTCATGTTGGAGGTTTTGTCTGAAACTCATGTACAAGAGAGTTACACACGTTTCTCTGCTAATTTTGAGTGAAACGAAAATAAAATATTTTTAAAACAAAAAAGTGCAGTCCAATTTTTGCCTTATCTTATAGAGCAAAAAAATCCGCGTCGAATAAGGGGAAAAAATCAAAAATCGAAGGACCCGTCTTTTGAGATAAATGAACCTGAAGATGACCCGAAAATATTTTTGTTTTCAAACCCCCTCATGTTTGTACTCATGTTGAAGAGCTCGTCGAGTAGAACAACTTTCATGTTGAAGGTTTTGTCTGAAACTCATGTGCAAGAGAAATACATGAGTTTTATTTATTCGCACGGTTGTTCACACAATTTTGAGTAAAACGAAAGTAAAATATTTTTGTGTACAAAGCGATTACGCCTATATTGTAGAACGCAAAAATCCATACTTACTTTATTGTTTCACGAAAAAAAATTGTAGACCCCCATGCTGAAAAAAATGGCCTGGAAATTAGTATTGAAAAAAAAGTTGTCGAAACCTTGCCATGTTTATACTCATTTTAAAGTACTCGTCAAGTACATATAATGCATTTAGGCAACAGACACCCATGCATTTAGGCAACAGACACCCTAACCTCGATCTTCATATCAATAGTATCAAACTTCCTGTAGTTAAAGAATTCACTGATCTCGGTATATCATACGATAATCGACTATCCTTCTCATCTCATATCCAATCTATTGTAGCCAGAGCAAATTCCAGATGTGCTTATATCTATCGCATTTTTCACACCTCTAATCTCAAGCTTTATTCACGTCTTTTCACCACTTATGTAAGACCTATACTTGAATACGCGTCTGAACACCCCATGAAGATCGTCTAATAAAGCTCATTGAAAACGTACAAAGGACTTACACTCGTCGCGTTTTCTATAAATGCAAGCTACCGTATGCTTCATATCCTGATAGATTATCATTACTCAAACTAGAGCCTCTCAAATTGCGCCGCAAACTATCTGATCTTTGTTTTACCTATAAAGCTACACATGGACTTATTGATCTTGACAATCCTTCTTTCTTTATTCCCTCTATAAATACTAGATCTTCCCGCAGACACGCATTCCAATATCGTAAACACAATGCTAAATCTACTCGCTTCTCGAACTTCATATCAAATCGTGTTGTTAGTAATTGGAATAAACTTAGTAATAATTCTATTATCTGCCCCTCAGTTAAGTCTTTCCGGAAATGTATTAATTTGTCGTTTCTCGAAATGTAATAATTAATTGTTATTTCTTTGCTACCTAAGTTGTGGCATCGTATTTTATGTAATTCATCACGATATCAATTATTCGCTATTGTTTTTTATCCTTGTAATGCATAAATTATTATTATTATTATTATTACATCATTTTTTATGTTGGTCGTATTCTATGAAGTCGTTTGTTCTCAAGATACAAGCGATAATAAAGATTTGGATCCAATAAATCTTAATTCATGTATTTCTCTTGTACATGAGTTTCAGACAAAACGTTCAACATGAAAGTTGTTCTACTCGACGAGCTCTTCAATATGAGTACAAACATGAGGGGGTTTGAAAACAAAAATATTTCCGGGTCTTCTTCAGGTTCATTTATCTCAAAAGACGGGTCCTTCGATTTTTGATTTTTTTTCCCTTATTCGACGCGGAATTTTTTGCTTTATAAGAAAAGGCAAAAATTGGACTGCACTTTTTTGTTTTAAAATTTTAATTAATTTTAGAATGTTTTGAGGAGGTAAAAAAATCAGTTTGCGATCGGATCTCCGGACCGTCGTATAGCCAGTTTTTGTTGTCTATTTATACTTATAATTAATCGACACTAACATTGGTCCTAGGTCGCTCCATTTTTTTCTGGTGAAAATCGAGTTTTCAAATTTCGAAAACCCGCCACATCTGTGTTTCAAGGAACCAGCCCAAATGAATACCCATTTTGTGATGGGGGCCCATGGGGGTATCCATTAAAAAAAATTTGGGCCAAATCGGTGAGGTCGATGTCCGGCACTTCCTGGAATCTTACTGAGCCGATGTCTTAATATTCTTATATTGAGCTGTTTAACCACTCTTTGTTCAATTCTTTATCGCTTCTGCGATCAGTTAAGTTCTAGCGATAAAGTGATCGCAGAATGAAATATGCTTTCGAGCGGCGTTTACGACACTTCGAACTCTTCTTTGACGGGTGTTTAAAACACACTTTCACTTCCTACTTATCGTAAATCCTGCCAACAAAATAAGCAGAAAAATATATCCAGTCTTACCTATGATACGAACATTAAGGGCTACACTTGAATCCATCGTTAAATTCAAGTCCAGGATTTCAAATATTGATTTTTATAAAATCTAAAATTCCAGTGCTGGAAAGCGCATGAGCGGAAGAAGAAGCGACGAGAGATGGGCGACGATGATGATGATGATGAAATCTGCGTGGTTGAGGACGAGAGTTCAATCGAGGTTTGATCTTTGATCTTTGAACTTTGATTATTGATCTTTAAAATTCAGTTCACTCTCAATATCAACTGGAAACTTTTTTATAATGATCGACATGAATTCATTAAGGTTTAAGAACGCATAAATTTATCCAAATGTATTCATAAAATCGCAGATATTAACAAAAAATTCACAATATATAATATTTTACAGAGCCAAGATCGTCGAGCGGCCATACTGGTGAGAGCGAGCGCTCTCGCCCACGACAGAGACGACGAGCGGCAGTTGATGAAGGACAAATCCAAACGATGATCTTTGATCTTTCATCTCTGATCTTTCGAACCCTAACGCTCACACACATATACAGTACCCGTGCATACACAAACATGTAATAATAGTCGAGATTGATCTTTGATCTTTGGTTTGTCTAGACGGGTCCCAGTGACTGGTAGTTCTTATTGATATCCTCGTCCTTTTTGTCGCCGTGCGGATCGACGGAATATTTCCGCTGAAATTGTATTGTATATCATTTTGTATTGTTAAGGCGGTGTTACATTTTCAAAACGTACGCAGCACGTCCACGTGCGTTTTACTAACTGAAAAAAAGTTACAAACTGAAAAACGCACGTGGACGTGCGCACGTTTTGAAAATGTAACACCGCATAAAGCAATTTGCCGAGCTAATTTGAAACTGTCCTCTCTGACCACACTCTCTCGCTTTCTTTGTTTACGAGAGTGTTGCCACAGAGCACAATTGGCTCGAGGTGTTCCTTTATATATATATTATGATGTATTTTGTTTAGAAAAAAATAGTTTCTAATATTCAATCGATAATAGACATCGAAAAATCAAAATTCCCACCTTTCTCTCGCACTTTGACAGGGCTATCCGGAACATCTTAGCGATCAACGAAAATAGTTCAACGACGGTCAGAATGCTCGCGCCTGCAATCAATCGATAATCACATATAATTACCGTAATCCCGCCTAATCCGCTTGGGACCAGAGCTAGTATGAGTCTGTGAAAAAATTGCTCACCCAGCCACAGTCCTGCCTGTCCGCCTATGTCCGAGAGCACGTTCACAAACTGTAATGTTAAATAGTTTATTAATCACAAGCCACGCCCATTTTCCAAGCCACGCCCTTTGTCCATACCTGATAGGATTGTGACTCTCGTATGATCTCGTAGCTCATCTGTTCGTAGTAGATTTCCAGCATAGCCGCGTGCTCTCTGAATAGTGATCGACGTGATAAAATGATTCTATTATTATATTGATGTTACTTGCATTTCTAATAAATAATGCTGAAAAATACAGCTCGTTGAGAAAATTTGTATGATGTCGATTACGGTCGTGCCAAGCTCACTCTGAGGCCGAATGCATGAAGCTTGACATACTGTTGCCGAGAAACAAACGCAGGGGATGGGGGGGGGGGAGGTGGGGAATTTGATGAACGAATCCGCATATGGGAAACGGTTGGCCAACATTTGTACGGTGTTTGTCTTCCGTACAATAGGTATACTGCCTCACAGGCGAAAGATTGGTATTGCACTTGTTGGCTTACCGATAATACTTTATGCAGTCCTTGCCACTATCACAGGCCATGTTCACACTGCCTGAGGGCCACTTCGCCGCCGAATACGTCGTCGTGTAGACGTCTTGTTGACAGGGCTGTTTGCATCTAAAGATCAAAGATCAAAGATCAACGATCGTATATCAAGGATTATAGATCAAAGATCAAACTACGAACGTGCAGAGATTGGAGCGCTTGGTAAGCTTGACAGCTTCGTCGAGCAAGCATGTGGCTGTAATGAGTTTGATGTTGGAAAGATCAAAGATCAAAGATCAAAGATCAAACTTTGTTTCTGATCCAGGCACGGTTTCCACCGCTTGTTGTCGGTAGATGGTAGTCGAGGATCGTAGCAGCCACAGCGAGAGATGATCCGAGATTGATAGCACGACTTGTAGCAGCCCTGATAGGAATTGTATTTTTTGGTTGTAAAAAGTCCCTTCATTTCACATTTCGATGTCAACGAACAATCATTTTATTAACATTTTGTTATCATTATTATTATTATTATTATTATTATTATTATTATTATTATTATTATTATTATTATTATTATTATTATTATTATTATTATTATTGTTATTATTTATGTAAGCACGACACAAACAAATAATCATAGCCAGTAGCCACATTACTTATAAATGATTTTATCGAAACATGTAAGTGGCTGTAATTATAAGAGTTGAAGAAGGAAAACCACGAATGTTTATTGAATTCTCTAACGATTAACATATTCAACGGACTAGTGATATGCGAAGTGTGTCCTAAATCCTACCCTTCGAACAGTGGTAACACAACGGATTTGATAACCCTTCGTCCCGGTAAAGGTATAGGTAAAGGTACAACCCGTTATTCAAGGCACAAATAATCCAGCGGGTGATCAACGCCAGTGATAATTCAAAGCCAATACAGTCCGGAGAGCCTAATTTCTTCTTCGAACGTACTCCACATTTACCTAGTTTACCTTTGGTAAACGGCCCCTTCATTTCACATTTCGATATCAACGACCAAACATTAAGTCCAGAAAAATCTTAACACGGGTAGTCTCTCAAGTCAAGATAGCGTTATGAGATGGTAAAAGCATGTCTAGTACCATTTAATGGATCGTTAAAAAATAGTAGAAAACCGAAATCGGCGACTTTCCACCCGTTAAAAAAGTACCCGGAAAGTCGAAAATGGAAACACGAAATTTGAATTCGCGCGCGCGCAAAGAGGTGCGGGAATTCAAATTCCGACAGAGAATTTTCGCGGATTCCATTTTTAGCAAGAAGGAAGTTGAATTTCCATTTCACTGCTAAAAATCGGTGACGGAAAGTCGGAATTTGAATTCCCGCACCTCTTTGCGCGCGCGCGAATTCAAATTTCGTGTTTCCATTTTCGACTTTCCGGGTACTTTTTTAACGGGTGGAAAGTCGCCGATTTCGGTTTTCCACTATTTTTTAACGAGCCATTAGATGCTGCTTATGAATCCACTTATTAATAACATTATTACCATTATTATTATTATTTTATTATTATTATTTATGCATGATGAATCAGATGAAAGAATTATTGACGGTAGTCACATTATGTATTAATGAATTTGATGAAACATATTTGTAAGTGACTGTGAGAGTTGCAGATGGAGACCCGCGAATGTTTATGCAAATTACTCACGATTGGCCATATAAAAGGACTAGTGATATGCATAACGTTAGAGTGCTATCTCACCGACCCTTGGTTCAGCGGTAAGACAACGGATTTGGATTCGAAACCTATTGCAGAACTGTGAGAGTTGAAGTTGGAGGGATACCAACGAATATTCGTGGAAATTCTACAACTCGCATATGCAATTTCCGAGTGATTTGAAAAAGTTTGGGACCGCTCACCAATCCCTTACTATTAGCTTAGGGCACAACAACAGACTACTAAGCGCACTGTCCAGTGTCCGAATCCTATCGGGCAAAGTTAATTTTTCAAAAATAGCGCCTTAGCCTGCGATATCAGGCAGAATTGTAGCATGTTTATAGCGGTCAATAAGTTCAAATAAATAAAGAGTGTTGCATGGAATTATTTTTTCTCGAAATTAATAAAATCGATTTTCAGCCTGATTGGGCGAGTTCCCCCCATTTTGACTTTAGAGCTTCACCTTCTTAGTATTTTTTTTAGGTTCCCCTTGTAAAACCGATCTTGTGATTTTACATTATAGAGTGTAGCGTCCTTTCAATCCAAAGTGAATCGAGAAATGCCTAACCTCTGGTTCATATTCGTACTTCTTGTAGATGTAGTTGGCGGGTAGAGGCGCCTCCGGTGGCACGCAAGCCCCGCCCATCCCCTCGTTCAGACGATTCAGTTTGCGCTGAAAATCGATTTTTTTCGCAGATGAAGAAAAGATTTCAGAGATACAGAGATAGAGACATCATTTAGAAGCCGTCAATGCTATCCTATTCGGCATAATGTTCATGGATTGCCAGAACATGTACACGGAGCAAAAAGTGTACTCCACAGCACACAAGACCTGTGAAGTAAGGTTGGCTATAACGCACACCGCAATGCGGGCCCGCAATGCTTTGTAAAATCATTGCGGGCCCGCAACCCCCCGAAAAAGCCAACTGTACTGTGAAGTTTTATATTTATCACTTTTTCAGCTATTTTACCACACAAAGTGTTTAATATAATAGATCTTGTGTGCTGTGGAGTACACTGTTTTCTCTGCCTGTGGCAATATCTTTACCAGTGACAGCCCAAATGAAGACACGACGCCGGTGGGCGCGGAGTACCCGAATGTGTCCGGGAACGGACTCTCCTGAAAATAAATTTTTTATACCGTAATCAATCAATAAATATTGTAAATATTTGTAAATTTGATTATTGAGCATACAAAATTCTCTTGTTTTGTTTGGCCTTATCAAGTACATTCTAAATGGACAATGACAGGCGCTCTCGACTGTTTCTCTTTCCTTTTCGTGGCTTTTCAAGATAAAGGCCCCTAATCAATTTCAAACTCTGTGCTCTGACAATGCTCTCTCGCTTTCTTTGTCTACGAGAGAGTGTTACCATAGTGGAGAGTTTTAAATTAGCCCAAGGCTGGCCAATAAGTGGTTGTGATAAATATTTATAACACCCATAAATATTTATAATATTTATAATATAATGCCTTAGCGGTTGACCCAATACAGACAGTAGTCACATTGGGCGTAAATGATTTTCACGAAACATATTTGTAAGCGAATTTGAGAGGTGAAGATGGAGAATCGCCAATGTTTATGTAAATCTCCTACGACTTCATATTCAAAGGACTAGTGATAAAAAGTTAGGGTGTCCTCCCGCCGATCCCTTGGTCGTTAGCACAACCCGAGCTATTTTGAAACTCTCCGCTCTGGTAATGCTCTCTCGCTTTCCTTGTCTACGAGAGAGTGTAGCCAGAGCGGGAAGTGGGATTAGCTCGATACCTTTTGTCCATGTATGGCTATTCGCACTCCGACTGCATCAGTAGTGGGCAGATAGTCGGAGGCGTTGACGAACACCATCAGACGTAGACCTGAATGTGAGTTTTTTTTTAAATATGAGGCCGTTTGTGTAAGAGTCGGGCAAATCTGGAGGAGGGTTGGCACAGGCCAAAAATTTTAATACCCTCGAAACTTGTGTATAGCGGTTATCGACCCCGCTGATGAAGATGGGCATACTCATTTTGACCCCAGTGGTCCCGCAACGCCTGATCGGGATTACGGTAACATCACGTTTTCAAGCCGTTCTCGGTCCATGGTTGAGCTAGAGGTATGAAAATTGGGCTCCTGGGGCAGAAGTCGATGGTGATGATGGCTGTCTACTTCATTTGTTTTGAAATATTTCCAAAGGACGGATAACTGCAACTTTTGATCGAGTCGGTTGTGCAACTAGCGAGTCTTACAGTTCGAACCGGCGTGACGAGAGGATTCCAACGATATATATTGAGCCCTTATCTCCGTCGAGAAAGCTTTCATTGGCTCGATATAATGATGTGCGCCTTGCAAGATGAGTCTCTCAATTCCGCACGCTATCTCGCACTCTCGAGAGTGACGAGAGAGCGTGCGGAAATGAGAGAGTGGCGAGGGAGCGCGCGGCATTGAGACGTAAACAACTCCTTATGCTGACGCAGATCACTATATCGAGCCAATGAAAGCTTTCTCGACGGTGATAAGGGCTCAAAATATATCGTTGGAATCCTCTCGTCACGACGGCTCGAACTGGCATACTCGCTAGTTGCACAACCGCCTCGATCAAAAGTTGCAGTTATCGATCCTTTAGAAAATTTTCAAATGAAATGAAGTAGACAGCCGTCAT
The DNA here is from genome assembly GCA_943737045.1 of Parapristionchus giblindavisi. Classification (NCBI taxonomy): domain Eukaryota; kingdom Metazoa; phylum Nematoda; class Chromadorea; order Rhabditida; family Diplogasteridae; genus Parapristionchus; species Parapristionchus giblindavisi. The sequence continues at coordinate 752,142 of CALSFV010000234.1, forward strand.
CGCCATCGAATTCTGCCCCAGGAGCCCAATTTTCATACCTCTAGCTCAATCATGGACCGAGAACGGCTTGAAAACGTGATGTTACCGTAATCCCGCCCAGGCTTTGCAGGACCACTGGGGTTAGTCGTAAATGCAAATTTTACGGATCCGTAAAAATTTAAAAATTACATTTTCGAAATTCGTAAAATTCGTAAACGTAAAATCCCAACAGTGGTGCTACTAGAGTTCTTTGGAATATGTACCTTATGCTGTATTTTTATATCCTCACAGCGTATTGATCATTTTCCCGTTATTACTTAATTTTCTGTTATCGCTAATACTGTAACCACTCCAAAATGCGAAGTGCCGTAATCAATCAATAATCTAACATACCGTAACTCGGTCCGGCCCTGCTGCTCACGAACATCCGTTTGGGATTCGCATTGAACGTGTAACAGTTGCCGAATGTATGGTCGATGTGTAGTCTGGAAAATTTTAATTTAAGATGAACGAAGAATCGATCCGTAGGTAAAATATCTATTTATAATAATAATTCAAGATAGCAAGCCCCTAGATAATTTGACTCTCCGCATTGGCAATACTCTCTCGTAGACAAAGAAAGCGAAAGAGTGTGACCAGAGCGGAGAGTTTCAAATTAGCGTGGGGTGTCGCTTTAAGCCCCTTCACATATACGGCGCAGGAGATAAGGGTTCCCTAGTTAGTGTCAACCATTACCTCCCCAACAGTTCCATACAAGTCATTGTATTTTATCGTATGACAAACAATAAAAGAGAGTTCTTGGATCATTATAGACAGTCAAGTAGGCACCGCAGATTTGCTTTAAAAAAAGGAAAATCATCAATTAATGGCATAATAGCAGTAACGATTACAGCACGGCACTTCTATGTTTCGACTATTTATGATATATCAGGTGATTCTTTTCGCAACAATGAGACGATAAGATCCATAATTGAAACCCCAAGAGTTTTACGTTCGAGTCTACGCTGGGCAACTGAGAGAATAGATTGTAAATTTAAAATAAATCACTTGAAATCCTTCTCGATATCACATTGCATTCCGTTGAACGAGCACATCTTGATCAGCTCGGACTTGCCATAGCTGAGAGCGATCCTCCGCTCAACCGGCAGTGCGGCCATCTTCAGGATCAATCTAAAATTAATCGCCGAATTATTCTTTATGAAAGTGCACAGATCTAGCCAGCAATGACATTAACTTTATAGTAAAACAATTTTGTATTTTAAAGTTGCAATGTACCTTGATTTATGTTTTTAATCAGTAATAAATCTATCATAAATATCAATTATTATAAAATCAATTATCGTTTATTCGCTTATGATTTGAATTAGCCAGATAATAGCAAACAATCGATCAAAGATCAATTTCTATTTTTGGACAGTAATACAAACTAATCAGAGTAATCAGTCCCCAAACCTTGTATGTTGATAAAGGTCATTATTATAATATAAACAAAGAATTTAGAGAATTGGGTCATAGGCCAAAGAAATTAAAGTTCACCTTTCCATGGTTTGTGTCGTGATTGCCACCTGATCAGTCATATTCTCGTATCCGAGCGCCTTGAGTTGCTTGAGGAAGTCGGCGCGAAACGGACTGCCCTTCTTGGGAATGGCCTAAATATTTCCTTACTTTGCTCAAAATGCTTTATCATAAAAGTGTAGTAGGGCATCCCTATTGGTTCTACACTTGGCAAAAGTCATTAGATTTTTTAACATTTAATAACTTTATCGAGATATAATGGATTTCTATGAGAAACCAGTGAAGTAATGACGGATTATTGAATTATCATGAATTATTATCAAGAGTTATCGAGATATTTGAAATAAAGCGGTGGGTCGCCCGATCTGTAGTTTCACGAAATGGTTGATAGTTCAAGCTTGTGCCGCAACCCGATAAGCGCTTGCCATTCTCCTGTTTCATTATAAAAGTCATTGAGCATATATAATTAGGAAAATCAGTATTAATATTCAAATCTTTTTTAAATCCTCTTTCTTCTGTTCTGCTTTTCTTGTATGAACACCGCATTTGTCCTCGTTTTTTGATATATTACTTTGTTCTTTTCTGTTATAGATGTTCCTCTTCTTGTAAAAGCTTCCTCTGTCTAGTCTATGGTACCCATTTCCTTTGTTCTTCGCCGACAAACTATGTTCAGTAACAGTTGAGTGATGAGCTCATCCAAAATTTAATGCATTTCAAAACCCCTGGGTAGGCGATGCCAATGGCAGGCCATGATTGAACTATTTTAGAGCGCACCCTCGAGGGATTAGGGAGCGCTTACAGACGTTAGCCTCTTGTTTGTGCCCTCTTCATTTCGCACACTATATTTTCAATTCTCTGACAACAAGAGACCACTGCTCCTTGAAGAGACTGGTAGCTTCAAACTCATTCTTTCGAGTGAGTGATGAGACCAGAGATTGACAAACGCTTATAGGCTTACGCCGCAAACTTAAGTTCCCAAAATGGACGTTATAAACAAGAAACTAACTTTTCCACGGAACTCCCAGATTCGCCTTAGGCGCTTCTCCGACTTCATCAGGCAATAGCCGTTGTTCTGGAAACAGAGTTTAAAGATCAAAGATCAAATATCCGCGTTCACCAGGTTGCACATGCAGGGCCGCAACGATTCCTCGCCGACGGTGGTGTTGGGCAGGTTGCAGAAGCCGATGTCGTTGCAGCCCGGGCACTCCTCCGCCTTCCACGTACTGAAACGGAGTTCAAAGATCAAAGATCAAAGATCTAAGATCAATGGTAAATATCGAACCCGTAGTCGTAGCATGGCCACGCGCTCGAATCCATTCGGTCAAAGTTGCAGATGCAGGACTGAAAAGATCAAAGATCAACGATCAAAGATCAAAACAATAGTCAACTCTTTATTGTTAAGCATGAATGTTGAAGAGATCAAGTTAAGTTTTGAAAGTTCAAAGATCAAAGATCAAAGATCAACCTTTTCCAACGATTCCGGTATCGAATCGGTTTGTCGGCAGTCATGATCCGGACCTCGATTGCAATCACAATTCGAGATCACAGGCTCATATTGAACGTAACGAAAACCGCCTTAAATCAATCAATAACGAAGAGAGATTTGCATTACTCTTTTCTGGTTTTTGAGTATTTTCTTTACTACTAATGAAAATCTCGAATCACTTTTTCAGTATGCTTTTCTTCCTCCATTTCCCCCTTTATTCATTAGGACAATTCCGTCTGAATTCGCATTTCATCACTATGAAAATGGAACCAAGTTTGCTCATGACGTGATGTTCTTTCAAGACTAAGCAGTGAAATTTGACCCTGAAATAGCCTGAAATCCGACCGTTATTCTCAAAGTCTCCCTCTAACTGTCGTCGCTTCCGTCTGCTTTCCTCCTCGGAGTGCGCGTCAGCGGAGTAAGTGACGGCTTGGTGGAAGGCATCCAACTAAATTTAGTGTATTATAGGCAAACCCCCGAGCTAATTTGAACCTTTCCGCTCTGGCCACACTCTCTCGCTTTCTTTGTCTACGAGAGAGTATTGCCAATGCGGAGAGTAAAATTAGCTTGTGGCGTGTACACGCTAGTTCAGCCTCTGTAATAGCGGGGTAAAAAATGAGGGAAACCCCGAGTTAATTTCTCTCCATCTTCTACTCTCACAGTCGCTTACAAATATGTTTCGAGAAAATCATTTATGTTCAATGGGGCTATTGCCAATGATTCGCTGGCCTGCTTACGCGCATACAATATAAATATTTATTACATGCCCACCTCGAGCTAATTTGAAACTCTCCGCTCTGGCCACACGCTCTCGTAGGCTAAGAATGCGAGAGAGCATTACCAGACTGAGAGCTACAAATTAACTCGGGTGTGCCTTTTGATGAAATCATAGTCCACAGGCTTTTGCGCGTTCATTGCTCACGAAGAGGTGGAAAATGTGAAGAATTTAACTATATTACAGTTCTTTTCTTAACCTTTGAGAAAGTTATTTAGAAAGAAATGCAATGTGACACTCATCAACAGCAAGATATCAGAGAGAAGAGATGAGAGAGAGGGGGGAGAGAGCGAGAAATAGAGTGAGGGAGAGTGAGGGTGAGAAGGAGAGAGAGAGAGGGGGAGCGGAAGAGAGAGAGGGACAGGGAGCGAGAGAGTGAGGGAGGTGGGGAGAGAGGGAGAGAGTGAGAGAGAGAGAGAGGGTGAGAAGGAGAGAGAGAGAGTAGCCATAGGGGAAGGTCAAATTAGATTGGGGACTCAATAAATCTCGATGTAGTGCAAAAAACGCCTTTGTAGTGCAATTTTTCTATGGCTCATGCCAGATATAACCTTCTGGCAGATGCAATAACACATGGCATTGTTAATGGGAATTGAAATAAAATTTTGAGCTTCCAATAAAAGGCAGACCACGAGCTGTTTTGCAACTCTCCGCTTTACCAATGCTCTCTCTCGCTTTCTTTGTCTACGAGAAAGCGTTGCCAGAGCGGAGAGTAAAATTAGCTTGATGTGTGCCTTAAATATGTAAAGACACTTACCGTTTCGCGGATCTCATGCACCGTCCTCGCTAGATGGTTCTTGAACGGATTTAGATTGCATACGGTAATCGCTGGATAATGGGCGGAGTCGAATTCCAACTGTAAATGAAGAGTAACATAAAATGTGTCAAAATTCTTTAAAGGCATTTATTTTTTATCGATTAATTATTATTTTTTAAGGAATTTTTAAAATCTAATTCCAATTTGAATCGCCCTGTTAAAGGTGGAGTCCGAGGAATATTTTCGTGAACAAACTGTAAAGACAGAAATATAGCAAAAGTTATTCTACATACCTTACATAAATTATTTTATGGTAATTCAGCTTATTGATCGCAAGAATCATGAATGAATCCATGCTTGATGTACAGGCAAAGGCGCGAAATTTTGAAAATAGGAAAGTTCAGCAATAGGTTTCGAACCCGCGACGTTACACTTACTAGTGAGCACTTTTACCACTGCGCTAAAGGATTTATGAATAGTAGCGCTAATTTCTTGCATATCACTTGTCCCTTGCATAATAGATATGCTATGCATTTGAATATTCATTCGCCAGCCTCCATCTTTAAAGCTAATTTTACTCTCCGTATTGGCAGTTTCGTTGATAAAGAAACCGAGAAAGCATTGCGAAAGCGGATCGTTTCAAATTACAGCTCGGGGAGTCACACTGGTCTCTCTTGAATATTTTCGTGAACAAACTGTGAATGGCAAAAGAAATCTGCTGTCTGTCCAATGCACCACACAACATTCTCATGACTTTCAAAGCAAGAACGACCGCTCAACATACAAACTCTCTCGAATACAATGGTCTCTCCTTTGTCTTGCTTTCGAAGAAAAATGGCTTGGACCAGAATACTGTGACCAAGGGGCCGGTGAGGAAACACTCTTTGCATATCTCACTTCCTTTTAATTATTTAGAGATTTGCATAAACATCCCCGGGTCTTCATCATCAACTCTCCCAGTCGCTCACAAATATGTTTCACGAAATTCATTCATGAGTAATGTAACAACTGCCAATGATTCCTTTCTTGCATTACGCTCACATAAAACACATCTCTCTCATCTTCACTACAAGTCAGTACTGCAGTTTGGAGGTAAATGTAAACTCTGAAAATTTCTCCCCGCGGGGCACCCTGTCACTCGCCGCGCGGGGCACTCTGCCGGGCACCCTGCAGGGCCAGTTGCAGGGCTCCCTGCGGGGCCAGCTGCAGGGCACCCTGCGGGGCAGCTTGTTGAGTCTCTGAAAATGACAGGGTGCCCCGCGGGGAAGTTTCTCTTCGACAAGGTGCCCCGCGGGGAGAAATTACCAGAGAAGGTAAAGGTACACCCTGTTATTCAAGACACACGAAATCTTGCAGAACATCACTGCTGGTGTATATTATTCGTTATTATGAGGTCACTATTATTCAAGGCCGATTCAGTCCAGAGTCTCTTCGTCGGACCTACTTTACCGCGTGATCTTTAAAGAGATCGGCATAAGAACATGAAGTCATATTACAGACTCCGTGGAAACTCCTCCCAGCTCTAGCTATTTATTCCCTTTAGATGTGCGCAAGCGACAGAATATGCATAATTAACGGTAACTGTTTGCTTTTTCTCTCACGCTTCAGATCGAATTATCGACGTGTTACAATTGTGAGATTGTCAGATCGAAGCATATCTCGTTCGAAAGAGCGCGCAATACTTTTCAACTTGGTCCTAGATTTTTATTTCTTAAACATTGGATTCTTTCCCTATAAGATCCATCGAACGGTGAAAATCGAGCCAAAATATCAATGAGTGTGAAAAATCGTTAAAAATATTGCAAACCTCAACCGATACGATCTTCTCGTTCTTGTAGTACTTGGTGCCGACCAGAACACACTGATAGACGAACAGACACAGCGACGAGAGACAGAATATCACCCATAATAGACGAACGAGAAAGTTGGAACTGCGTAGGACCTGAATTACATGATAGAGATAGTCTGATTGTCATGATTCAGGATTTGTGTTTGGCCTGTGGCAAGTCACGCTTGTATTGTCTTTTTACAAATTTATTCTGTGGTATTCCCTTTTTAGTTTTTAATAAAAAGTATACTCTTCGTTTAGAAAATTTCTGTAATGCACATTTAGCAATGATCGTGTTGAACAAAAGAGGTTCGTTTTGCCAGTTTTTACTGCACGATCTCGCTATAATATGAAAACAAATTGTAAAAGGACAATGTTTTTTTCTAACCATAGGCAGTCCATGCAGGGTGGTTCGTTCGCAGAATTCCCTGAACGTCTTCGTCCACGGACTCTCCTCATCCAGTCCTATCGTTCGACTGATGTCCTTCACTCCCTAAATATTATTAAATAATAATAATATTATTATTATTATATTAATACTGTTTCAAGATACACCAAGAGCTAATTTGAGACTCTCCGCTCTGGCATTGCTCTCTGACGTTCTTTGCTTACGAGAGAGTGTTGCCAGAGCGGAGAATTTCAAATTAGCTCGGGTGTGCCTTTAAAGATTACTTCTAACTGTCAACCAATGATAATCTGAAACTCTCTAATCACACTCTCGTAGGTGAAGAAAGCGAGAGATTGTTGTCAGAGTTTCAAATTAGCTTGGGATTCTTCTATGCGAAAGCAGTCATTATAATTTTATGGCAATTTCGGTTATTGAAATTCAATTATATACTATTATTTATAAGCGATTAATCTATATATTGTATAATTCATGCTGATTAGCACATGCAAGATAATAATAATAATAATAATAAGATGTCATCTAGATTCTAATCTACTCGAATCTAGTCAAAGCTTTAGTTACGTGAGCACTGGTTACGGTTGAGATACTGGTAGATTTCTATAAGTACGGTAGCTTTGGTTACTGCGGCTCTGATTATGGTATTTCACAGTAATTTGTTTAGTCACAAGGTGCGGTAGCTTTGGGAAACTCTCTGAACCTTCTTTATCGACAGTCCAGCATCGTGTATGAACGATTTCTTGCGCTCAAGTCGACATCCTCTCTGGAAAGTTCTGGGTTCATGCTCACCTCGATCAGTCTAGTGGAGAATTTGCGCGATTTCGGCGGCTTGGCGACATCGGCCAAGTCCTTTTCTAGCCTATCTGCACTCAACGGCGCAGAATTAGAACAGTACGACGGTGGTTCTGAGTCATCCAGCCCCGGCAGAACTAGGGGAGTCATAACTTGATAAGGCCAAAGCAGAATGACCGTTGGACTGAACGCTGAAACTCGCAAGCCACGCCCATATTTTAATCCACCCGAAATGCGCTCATGCCTGAAACTCCCCGTTCTTCTAAAATAGCCAAATTTCATTGCGTACAACTCGTGTCCAATCTAATTTTTTGCTTCTTAAAGAAGGGTAGGTTGCCCTGGGGGTCTCGGGGGAATTGGGCGAGGTCTAGAGTGTAGTGGAAGAAGGAGATTGGAAACTGGAAGAGTTTAGAGATGAATTGTTGAAATGGGACTTGTGGGTGCGCGACAACGCTGAAAACGTGACAAGGACAAACAGCTGGGCAGATAAGGACAGATTTATGGGCTAGAAACTCTCTTGCTGTACGCTCTCACTTTCGGTGTCTGCGCGAGAGTGTTGCAAAAGCGGAGAGTAAAAACTAATTTGAAAATCCGCTCTGGTAATGTTCTCTCGCTTTCTTCGTCTACGAAACAGCCTTGTCAGAGCGAAGAGTAAAATTAGCGCTTGGTGTGCTTTAAATGTTGCACTTACTACATCAGTGTACCCTAAAAGGTCGAAAGCGCGATTTGACAAAGTTCAAAGACACTTGTCCAAGGCTGGAAGTGAGTCCTTTGATTTACGTTCGCAGTCCTATGAATTTTAAGTGACAGCACGGGGTATACGTCATTCTGACAGATTGGTGCATAAAATTATGACTTTTACCCATTTTACGATTTGTTTATTCCTGACACGACAATAGCCAACGTTCCAAGGAAAAAGAAATAAATAGATACTACGTGATTCTTGAAAGAATTACTACAACCGTTCCCCCCATATTGCCTTTCTTTTAATTATTCGTGTTTTAAATGATGGATACAAAATAAATAAAACAGTAAACCAGATTTTCCAAATAACCACCAATAAAATCTCTTTGCAACTGTAGTATAGTTAAGACGTAAACTATACCCTATGTGATTAATAATTGATGGCCGCGTTCAATTTCGAAAGTGGGGAAAAGTAAAGTGTTGCGTATGGGTCATTCTTTCCCTATTACGATGACCAACAATGAATATTCGAACAACTTGTATAGCAAAGCTCATGAATTATTTACGTCTGGAGATCAGCAATAAGAATAACTACGTTTTGGTCAGTGCTAGGTAAGTTATGTTTTTTAAAGATCCTCCCTGAGCAAATTTTACTCTCCGCTCTGACAAGCTCTCTCGTAGACAAAGAAAAAGACCATTGCAAGCGCGGAGAGTTCCAAATTAGTTCGGGGTGTGGATAATTTTGTTAAATATGTCACAGAATACGCAAATTTCTCTTCCATACAGTGCATAATAAATGATCAAGATACCATAATCGAGCAAGAAGTTCACTACTCGGAGAGTTCTATTAAAGGCCGCTGAGGAACGGACACGGAACAAAAGTGTCAGAGTGCGGTGGACCCAAGGGATTATTCATTCGCTCGTCTGGTAAGGTCATCAAATTTACGCATTTGTCCTTTGACAAATGAGAAAGATGATGCAATAACGAAGAATATAGAACCAATCTTCATCGGTCTGCGGTCTAGCGATGAGCATAAGGAAATAGAAGGTGAAATGAATACCCATTCAATGAAACTTATTTGCGACGGGTAGATGCGACAGGACCACCTACGCAAAATAAGTCAAAAATTTCTATTCTGCCCCATCGGAAGTAGGCAAATGTTCCAGCAAAAACAACCCGAACTAATTTGAAACTCTCCACTGTTGCATCACTCTCACGCTTTTCTTTATTTACAAGAGATCGGATAGCTTAAAATTAGCTCGAGTTTGAATTTAACGACCACAATGAAAAAATATACCTGTGCATCCTCCGGCACCAGTAAACTGCCCTCAGTTCCGGACTCATGCAATTTCAGCGTTTCCTCTTTCGACTCCGGACTTCCTACGGACTCGAGGGACGTCCTTCTGTCCGAAGTCGACGCCGACACAGACATCCTCCCTAGTAAAGGTGTCGTGGAGGCCGACGAGGTCGGCTTTCTTCCTTTCCTTCGCTTTGATTGCTCTGCAGAAGAGGAGTCAGGCGTCCTCCTCCGCCTCCTCCCGCCGCTCCCCCTTCTCCAATTCAAGAAGAACAAGGGCATTAATCTAAGCTGTCAGCAGCGTGACGAGAGAGCAGGGGAAAGTGAGAGAGCGCGCTTATGACTTTTAAGCACAGCCAACAGCCGAAACTCGGGCTGCCAAAGTTCAGACGAGAGGATCATCCCCTGGGGAGAGATTTCATTCCCCTCCTACATGCTTTCTAGCCCTATTGTTTCTCTACTTCGCTTCCTGCCTTGAGATATCGCAATGAGATATGGGAGAGTGGGAGAGAGAGGGGAGAGAGAGAGAGGGAGAGGGAGGGGAGAGTGAGAGAGGGAGAGGGAGAGGGAGAGATTGATAGAGAGGGAGAGATTGAGAGGTGAGAGAGAGTGGTCAGGGGAGTCTTTTGATGTGAAATATGAGGAAGTTATTCCTTGTGACAGTGATTTGCATACCACTGTAAGCAAAGACTGACTGCAGTGTACGATATATCCAATGTCCCTGTTGTCTTTGATACTAAATGGAAAAGCTGCTCCCGACCTTTGTATAGGAAGCCATGCCAGTATTCTTTCACTTCTATACATTACATGTATTTTCCACTAATTCAAGCTATAATGTCATATCATTATCTCAAGTTCATTCAGTCTCGAGAATAATCAGTCCCGTAGTGTTAAGCCCTCCTCCCCCCCCCCCCCCGAGAGCACTCTCGCTCAATGCTTAATGAGTCCTGATCACAGGTGATTAATCAACGGACAGGTGGTGGTCATTAATTACCTCACTCTGAGAGCATTCCTGCTCTCAGAGTGTGGCCCTCTTAGTCATATTCATAGAGTCATAGAAAATCCTTTCAATTCAGGGAGTTATTCTGTTTACAGACAAGATTATACAAGGAAGAAGGTAACCCGTTATTCAAGACACTCCAAGCCCACTGCTAGACAACGGATATACAAGATTATAAGGAATTCGACTCTATATATAAGGAAACAATTCCTTCATAGTTTCTAATCAATTTTTTCTCAGGGTGTAAAGGGTGCACTTCATGCACATGCACTGCATCACAGAGTCGTGACAAGGCATCGTCATTATTATTATGACAGTTGTCAATGGACCCTCCTCACAATCAGTGTAAAAGCATCGTGAAAGTTTCTGCGCATTTGTTTTCTGCTGACCGCTGAAAAACTGGACCTAGGTTTTTTTTTCTGTCATAAATTACACACACCGCCGTTCTTGGTGATCTTCAGAGCGTGATAAGGAACATTTCCCCCATATGTGGCATCATTTAAAAAAGAAATTCATATTCCGTTGACAAAGATTCCGAACATACGGTGAGCATACATAGCGTCACTTGAAAATTCAACCTCTAACTTTTAAAACTGGTAATTTGAAAACGCAATAATCGAACTTTCCAATATTCCTCTGCATCACATCCATTCATTCTATCCACAATATTCTCGTTTGCTCTGTCTACGAGAGAGTGTTGCCAGAGCGGAGAGTAAAGTCGGGAGGTCCGAATAGGTTTCATGCGATTAATAACAATGTTTAAAAGTAACGATAAATGATCATTAGATCGAACATGCTTATCCTATCATAATTATCACTAGTAGTAATCTCCCGCAGAACTTTGTGCGCCTTGAATGATGGGATAACTTTCCTTTCTACCTTTTAAAGAAACCTGGCCCACTTCATTTTAATAGATCTCCCATTGTCATTTTCCAGAAAAGGAATGGAGTCTGGGGTAGGGACAAAGATTGATGGGGGCGCATGGGCTCATTACTCATGTTATGCTTGTGTCGAATACAAGGGAGATATAAATGATCACCAAAGCTTTTAAAAAATAGTGCGCCTGGCACAAGGTTTTGGTCCGAAATGAACGAGGTTCAAATCAGAATAGTGTTGTCTCTTCATTTCTTTAAATGTTATCGCGCATTAATTAAGATTTGTTTTAGTTTATTTTAATCCATAGATTCTAGCTGTCCATCTTTCGCTACTCTTGAAAGCCTATATGTTGCACATATGCTGATAGAATTATAAGTTATAGAAGGAGAAAACTAAGTAAAAGACACACTTGCTTGACACTCTCCGCTCATCCTCTCGCTTTCTTTGTCAACGACGATTTTGCCAATGTTGAGAGCAAAATTAACATACAAGGGAAGTCAGGTTGGGCGGTCCCGGACTTCGGGATGGGACATATACCATTCGATAGGTATCCGAAAAAGAAGATTTTTCATGTTGGTCATTTTGGCAGAATGCCCCTGGGCGCAGAGTTATTTGCATATTTCTCCGGATTTTTGCCCTACAATCTAACACATTCTTTGTGAGATCGAAAGGAAGCAGTGGTGAATAAGAGTGGTAAACAACACAAGCAATGGCTAAAATGAATTTATTTATTTTTATATTTACTTAAAGAGGATGGTCTATGTATCTTTTGCTTGCAAGTTCGATTCCCGCACAAGCTATCTCACAGAGAATGTGTTTCATTGTAGGGCGAATATCCGGAGAAATATGCAAATAACTCTGCGCCCAGGGGCATTCTGCCAAAATGACCAACATGAAAAATCTTCTTTTTCGGATACCTATCGAATGGTATATGTCCCATCCCGAAGTCCGGGACCGCCCAACCTGACTTCCCTTGTTAGGGTGTGCCTTTATTGGTCTCTTCATCATATCGCGCCATCTCTCTCCCTATCTCATAAAGAACTAAAAATGAAAGAATAATGATATTATGGTTATTTTCTATTTTCACGATTCTACTTCGTCGCAAGAGCAGATGCTGAAGGACCGTCAAGATATGCAAGATCAATCGATGCATAGATGAACGAAAACCCATTGATCTATGAAGGATCCCCCTGCATGACCCACCGCACCAATGTGCGAATGTGATTAATTATTATTATTATTATTATTATGGTTGTGTGAATGTGCAATCTGAGTGTAGGAGTGGCGCCATAGATGGACGCCAACATGGGGCTACCCCCTGTAAAATTAGGGCTTTTCGAAAATTTGTTGAATGCCCCCTGTAAAAAAGGAAGTTTAGGAGAAATTTTTGGAAAAAAAAGTGAATGCTCCCTGTAAAATTAACCATTTATCGTTCGGATGCCCCCTGTCGAATCGAGCTCCAGGTGCCCCGCCCATGTATGAGTGGCACCCACAAGGGCCAAAGCGATCAAGAGGAAGACCCGAATTGAGATGGAAGGATGAATTTGCGAAGAAAGTTGGAACAGGATTCATGAACATTGCACGAGGCGAGAATTAGTCGAACCATATCGTGCCACTACAGATTCGATCACCCACCGCTTAGATGATCCTAGATAAAGTGATTTAATGTATCTATAGTAAAAAAATGTGATGAATGAGCAATAGTATGCGATATAAATTGAGTCTCTATGTGAGTTGTGCTAATTTAATTTTTAAAGAGTAGAATGAGCATCAAAGATGCTCTGTAATAAAGTAAATGATAGTTAAAAGGGAGGTATGTTGTTAATTATCCCCTCTCCTTATTGGTAATACTCTCTCGCAGGCAAGTAAAGCGTGAGAGTGTGTCCAGAGAGGAAAGTTTTAAATTGGCCCGAGAGTACCTTCAAAATGGCAGAAATGGTTGAGGTTGAAATAAGTTACACATAAGGGATAATAATGTTTAAATATTGTCCGCAACGATCATGCTCTGGTGTTTCCATTGTATAAATTACGATTTAAAGGGAGCGTAACCTCTCTCAATGGTCTCTTCGACGCGCAATGCTTTCACGTTGTTAGAGAACATAGAAATAGTGTGCGCAATGAAGAGGCCATTGAGAGAGGTAACGCTCCATTTAAGATTAAGATGAAAGTATTTCAGGGGATCAGAGCTCTGATATGCCTGACGTTCGATTTACTTCTTATAAGTATACTCCTCGCCTCGCAGAGAAATTTAATGCCGATTGCGTTGCGAAATGAATCGCTCCACCTCATGATAGGCCGGCCTTGTCTTCTTTTCCTTCGTGGGAACCATTCGATTACAGAGCGGCTCCACTTCCAGTAGTTGTCCTTCGCGATTTTGTGTAACCAATGCCACTCCATATTCTGAGCAGACAAAGTCCCACACTCTAGTGCAATAGCATCCCGCAGCCGCTCATTGGAGACATGATCGACCAAGGTGCCGCCGACCAGAACACCGGCCCAAAAAGATGAGAAAAAGTCCAAAAGGATGAGAAAAATAAAATAAAACACGAAGAATAGCCATTTATTCTAGACTATTCTACACTTTTATGCTATACTATTGGACTGGTCCAGTATTCTAGAGTAGTGACCCAATGTTCTACGTTGAGCCGCCGACAATCAATTAATTTATACTTTGGCTCCGGTATTTTGAAACTTAAAGTCTACTTAAACTACGTCACAGACTTGAAGCAGACTTCAAGTCTACTTAAAGTGAAAGAACATTTGACGAGATGCATTACAGTATATTACACCACTTAAAGTAGACTTACGTTTAACTTTAAGTAGACTTGCAAGTCTACTTCAAGTGAAAACTTTAAGTAGACTTTAAGTTTCGAAATACAAGAGGGTCAACATTCATATGCATATAATACTGCTGGGAGACTCCAGTCGTTAAATTAACGACGCTTGTGTTTACACATTATAATAAAGCGGAAAATTAATTGTTTACAATTTTTTTGGATTCATGATGCGGTGTTACATTTTCTAAACGTGCGCACGCCGTAACCCCCTCCGCCGCGTCTCCATCGTTGTGGCGAGGCTTACGGCGTGCGCACTTTTTGAAAATGTAACACCACATGACAAAATTGAGAGTTGATTTCAGGGACTCGGGCAACACTCGAGAACAAATTACCCAGAGTTACAAAAGATCTTAGAGTATGACTTCATGTTTGTGCTCACAATGCTATAAATATTAGGGTGTGCCATGTATTTGTTTTGCTTCTTGACAACAATGACAGTTACAGTGACATTGTTGTGAGTGACAACAATAATTCTTATGAGTGGGAAGTGGAATTATTGCGAGATCCATAAAAATATAATATGATAGATATACTAAGGTGTGAACGAACTAATGGGACAACTAATAGTGGCAATACACACCATGAATATGTTATCAGGAACCCAGCGTCGGTCCTAAAGTACGCAGACTCGCTCGTAAGGTACCCATAGTCGATCTCAAGGTAGACATAGTCAGTCGTAGGTCACTCTGCTATTTCCAAAGTAGTATACTTACGTTACGTCACGGACTAGCAGTTTACTATTAGTTTACTACAAGTGAAAGAACATTTGACGAAATGCATTACCGTATTATACACCACTTCCAGTAAACTTACGTATAACTAGCCGTAGACTTGCAACTCTACGGCTAGTGGTAAAGATAAGTAAACTACTAGTTTGAAAATACCAGAGTTACCCATCGGAAACCAGCCCCGCTTAGGTAACAAGGGCGATTTATAATAATAGATTCACCTCCTTCGACGGTACACGGGAAGTAGCCGTCAGCGTTGTCTCACTATTCGACAACTCATCTGAATCCATCTTGACGTATGAAGGAGTGGCGAGTAAGCTCGACGTATCACTCACACGCCCCAATCTGTCCACACGACAAACGGCGTACGAGTTCGAATGCATACCTAATGCGATTATGTACACCTGAAGTTTGTTTTGAACCTTTAACTCTGAACTGGAAGTAAGACCGAAATCTGGGCGTTAATAACAAGAGGGCAATTATACCAGGAAGAAAATCCTTGCTTACGTACCACTGTGCACCAAACATTAAAGACCCGAGCTATTTTTACTCACCTGTGTTCAAATTAGCTCGGGTGTGCCTTTAAAAGACTTTGAGAGCATTACCTGTGGCTCGAGTGCACAGCGGTATGTGAGCTAGGTTATGTTCTCTCAGTGTAGGTCTGGAAGAGTTGAAACTGATGTAATAGACTAGCTATGTGGGGTCCTCACAGCGGAAATGAGATCAATTAAGGAAACGAAAGAGTTGGCAAAAGATGGGGGTTTTCGAAATTGTGGTGACCTTTGAACGACTAAAAAAACACGGGTCTGAGTAAGTGAAACATAATATAATAGAAGTACAAGGCGAGGCTAGGAGAGGAGAAAATAGCTAGAACCGAGACCAAGAGTCAAGTAAGACAAGCAAGTCGAGTAAGAGTCTGGACACATCCTGAGGTCGTTAAGTCTAATCGAGAATCTATACACAAAACATTCACTGGGGAACAGCGATCTATTTCTAGGATAAAAATCAGTTGGCGATTCGAGAAATATGTCTTAAAGCAACGCCTCGAGCTAATTTGAAACTCTCCACACTCGGCAATGCTCTCTCGCTTTCTTAGTTTTCGAGGGAGTTTTGCCAGAACGGAGAATAAAATAAGTTCGAGGTGTTCCTTTAAAGAAATATATTTCACACTCTCGTGGACAAAGTGAGAGAGTTTGGCGACAGTGTGACATCGTTTTAGATAATGTGACCTCTGGCGGATCTCAGGAGAGTCGCAACATTTACATAGATTGCGTTGCCTTTTCTCGGCGTAGTAGTGGGATAGTAATAAAAGAAGGCACCGCGCAGTAAAACAGGGCTAAGCTTAATTTGAAGTAGTATACACTCCTTTTTGATGTCTTGTATGTGCAGAGGAGCAACTAGATGATTGAATTGGTAGTAAACGAACCGAGAACCGTGGTGGGAATGGAGCTAATATTGGACATACAAAAGAGCAAGGAGCAAATTGAGAATGTTCTCGTTGTGCAAACTTCTTCATCAACCGTAATTTATTTATTGCAACATCTTTATTATGTACCTATGATAAATAAATAAAAAGAATAGATAGATATCATCTTGCAAATGACGATTTCAATGTGTGAATGAAACACTTTTTTGGAAAGGTGTACTTTGGAAGAACCTATTTCGGAAATGTGGTTATTATTGAAATGCTAGATATTCTGAAGTGAGAAAGAAAATTAGATTTCGGAACATTTTAAAGTTTATGAAAACGCATCATGAGTGTTCGATATTTTTAGTTTTTTTTTATTTTAATTTTATGAGTGATAATGATAGGCGAAAAAGACACACAGACAAAACCTTTGAAACTACTCAGATCATGGATAAAATCTGTGTCGGAATCCTTTGAAACATTTTCCCCCATGTCTTTTCTCAGCTCAACCACGAAATCCTCTCACACTTTTTATTCAAGATGCTTTTCATATTTTATGTATGTTATATTGAGTGCATGGCATTCCACTCCTGGCTTCTTGCATTATTACAGGTATTCAATAATAATATTGAGCGTATAAAAATCACTTGTTTTATTTGTAGAAGTGACTTTCTTGTTTTGCATGGTTCAGAAACTATGCCGATCTCTTTTATATATCATATAGCGTGCGGCGAATGTCAGCCGGGTTAGAGAGAGGCAGCGGAGAGACAATCGAGAGGCGGGGCGAGATGTAGAAGGCCCGCCTCTCGATTGTGACTTCCGTTCGTTAGCACCGTTTGTCATTTTCTTATGCAAGTACATTTTATACGCACAACAACTATGTCACACTCGATAATTCGTCTATGTACGTTGGTTTTTTTCTCCAAATTCTATGAAATTGTTCTTGTCTCGTAGCCTCCAGTCAGATAAGTACAGTTTAGAATGAAGAAGATTCGTATGTTTCAAGTAACTCTACATTGAACATTGAATGTTGGTTTCCTTTCATAATCAGGGCAGTGTTATTTTGCCTACGATCCCGTCATTTTCAAACTTTGTTACCATCGTCGTACCATCGTACTCCACTATTTATAAATTTATATACAATCATATGCTTGGACCGCTCTTTCAACGATATAATATTGAGTAATTAACGCTCCTCACCTTATACAGTCACAGTTATCATTTGGTCATTACGTCACTAGCTAGTTAAGCTTGCAGTAATGAATCCACTACTCACTATCCAACCAAACCTCCGTGATGATGATTGTCCGATACTCGGGGAACTCGGTGGATCCGATGGATCGCAACTATTGTTCCCCCGAGAGTGCTACATATCGATTGTGCGATTTTCAATTTTAAAATTTTAAAAATCTTAAAAATACCATAATTTTAATGTTTTTAAATGCTTAAATTCCTTTGTTTCAGGTAGATTTGTTCACATGCATGGAGTGGCCAGAGTTCCTATGCATGGTCGGAGTAAATTGTTTAGTTTGTACCGTTGTCGGTGTGAGTTCATCCCTTTCTCATTTTATTATATCATTATTTTAAGCTATGATCTGTTGTTTCAACAAAAAATGTTTTGTTCACATACGTACTTCACCTTCTTTTTCATACAACCATTTTTGAATATGCAAATATTATGAATACTTTTGTGAATTAAAAATATTCCAGTTTGAAGAGGCGCGAGCGCTACGGGAGCTAATTGAGGACTGTGTCTGACCATTTCTTGTGATTATCGGAATCGTTGTTCATATGATTTTCATTATCACTCTGAAAAGAGCTCGCAAAGCGATTCGCAATGTGGGTCCTAGTGTGTTGTCGTTGTAACTTTTAATGTCTCCATTTCTGTACACTTTGAATTTCGTTTAAACATCAGTGGCACCAAAGATCCAACGCAAAATAAAATTTTCAGTGAGAATGGGAAATTCACCATATGTTTTCACTAAATAATAAAAAATGTATTGGTTACATTGTATATTTTATGTATATTGTATATTTACGAGCAACGTAAAGTGTTCGTGGGTTATTTGACTATTCTAATCAAGTTTCTTATGCTGACGTTTTCTTGAATGGAGATGAATTCTCTCAGAGACGAAAGGATGAATCTTGTGGATAAGAAGATTCCCCCTGTTTTGGCCCTCTCTGCATTTAATGTGCTGATAGGATAAAGTATTATTGTATATTTTAGATGCCATTCTTCACAATAGTCTGGAACGTCATCTTTATCGATAGTGTTTATTTGATTGGCTTCTGGATCTCATACATCGGCGACTTTATCCAACGTCGCTTTCCGACAAAAGATACGGTACGTAATATACAGTATTCCTTTTAAAAGCACATTGGGTAAAATGTGCCCCGCTCACTATGTCCGCAAGAGAGTGCGGCCAGAGAGGAGAGTCAAATTAGCTTGGCATATCCCGTTCAAGGAATGCCACAAGATTTTACATTAACAAACTATCGGGTCGGATCGGACCCCATATGATTTCCATTACACAGCACGAGATCGAGACTATTTTCGCAGTGATCAATGCCGGAAACATCGTGGTATCGGCATCCGCTATTGTAAGAATAATTTTCAGTTTCAAAAATATCATTTGTTTTCAAAGAAAAACCCATTCTCAGGCGCTGCACTTCTTCGTCTTACTCATCACCTTTAACCGTCTAGCAGTGTTCGTGCTGCCTACTATATCGGACAAGCTGTTCTCTCCGTTAGTAAAGGCACACCAGAGCTCATTAGCACCTTTCCGCTCTCGCAATGCTTTCTCGCTTGTTGTCTAGCAGAGAGCATTGCCAGAGCGGAGAGTTTTGAAATTAGCTCGAAATTAAAATAAGTTTCACATGTGGAATAATAATGTTTAAATGCTGTCTGCAACGATCGTTCTATATTGACAGGAGGGTACAACATAAATTACATACCAAATAAATACGAAAAAAACTGTATTCAAGTTTTCTTGAAGTAATGACAAAATTTAAAGGGACCTAAACCTTCGTCAAGGGCCTCTTCAATGGTCCACGCTCTCTCGTTGTTAGAGAACAGGGAAATAGTGTGCGCAATGAAGAGGCCATTGAGTGAGGTCACTCTCCCTTTAAAGTTTATTTCACGGACCTGTAATGCATTTTCAGCTTCTATCTTCCTCCAGAGTGTTTTTGAGCGCCCAAATGATCTTTTCCAGCCAAACAATTGTTCGAACCCTGGTGGCATTCTGGGCTTTGACCGCCGTTCGGTGTCTGATCTTCCTGATGTCCGATCCAGCTCACCGTATCTTTTCCTTGTTCAAGCTAATTTACGAGGATCGTAAGCTTGTTGAGACAATTGTAACTGTGAGTAGGTTCGCTTTGCTCGGTTGTTTATTTAAAAACACATCTCTTATGACCCACTTCGCTCTGTCTATCTCGCTTTCTTTGAATACGAGATAGCGTTGCCAGAGCGGAGAGTAAAATTAGATCGCCTTGAGCCAAAAAAAATTCATTGTTAGGGAAGATAAAAATGTAAAACTACTATGGGAGTTGAGCCTTCCCTTGATTTTCTTCTTGAGCTACTGAGCAGAATGTTCTCGAGACTTTGAACGCCCAAACGATCCCTTATCACTGACAAGGAGTCTCTTTCAGCTTAAGGTGGCGATAAGAGATGAGTTATAGCTCATTTGAAAGCCCTTCATCTGTAGATTAAGAATATCTACTTTAAAAATGCTACCGAGGTCTGTGCACGGACAAAAAAATTGGAGGATTGTCTAAAACGCAACGATGGGCGCAATGATGCTTTAGTTCTCCGCGTCACCTCTGCGAGTTAGTGGTATCACAAAGGTAAAGATGAGTAATTGCGGTATGTCTAACGAACTTCGGTTAGGTTAGACGCGCGAAAAATGTGAAACATTAATTGGAATCTGCTGGAAAAGTTTTTTTTCAAGAATGGAGAAGGTTCTACACAGCCGGTTCAAGTACATCATCCTTGACTCTATCAACTCACAATTGTAAATTCACTCGGAAACGGAGAACGAGGATCGTTAGCTATCTGTGCAACCACTAGCGCGCAGAGATAACGCTGAGAACTAGTGCATCATTGCTCGCGTCATTGCGTTTTAGACACTCCTCCAATTTTTTTGTCCGTGCACAGACCGCGGTTGCATTTTAAAGTAGATATTCTTAATCTACAGATGAAGGGCTTTCAAATGAGCTATAGCTCATCTCTTACCGCCACCTTAAGCTGAAAGAGACTCCTTGTGAGTTTATGATATGCATACATTGCTCTCTAGTTTATCTGGCTTTCAAATGAAAATGTCTTGAACAAGAATTATGTGGGATACTCATAAAATGATGTAGACTTTCGAGGTGTAGGCATGAATGATTTATACCTTGAATATTTATTTCGACAGGTCATGCTATACTTCGACTATTCCGTCCTCACAGTATCTCTGTTTGTCTACTGCTTCTTGTTCCATCACATTCGCTCAAATCGAAAAAAGTAAACATATTTTATTTATCACTTTTTTTTATTTATTCACTGTTTATTCGCTGTCAAAATATTTTTCTCAGTCAAAAATAACAAAATTAAGGCAAATGGAAGATTGTTACTAAAGTTCGCGCATTTTTTTCCTAAAAATAAAAGATTTTTTCAGATCAGTAGCTCATAAAGGATCCTCGACGAAAATGAAATCAGAAGTGCAAATGATGATACAAGCTTTCGTCATTACTATTGTGCTAACAGTAAGATCTTTAAAATTAATTCATGGGTTCAGCTCATAGGACATAACATCTCATTCCTTGTCGTGAACTGTAAAAATAAATCTTTTTCTGAACATGCGAATTTACTCAAACCATGATTCTGGTATGTATGTGCATTCCATTGCAATTTTGACTTTGTAAATTGCTGACTTCCAATTCTAGACACAACTAAACTTGAGACACATTCAAATGTCAAAATACCACAACCCTTCTCATACAATTATAGGTTGCGTATACGGCCAACGATATTATGGAGAGCAAACACTACTTCGTAGCTTGGGTCAGTGGTATTTATGGGATTTTTAAACGTCGTTTTAATTTCGTATTTCTCTGGCACATTCGCTCGTTGGTAGATCATAAAAATATACATAACACTAAGAGAACCTTGACAGATTATCCATGAATTTACGAAATTCAAATTGGTTTATAATTTTCACAACTGAAGTTTGAAACTCTATATATTATGTGAAACAGTTACGACAATAGGCCGTGGACAAGCTTTTCAATATATTATACATAACATACAAGCTGATAATGTAACCTGTGGCCGTATGCAAGAACCGTTTTCCGGGAAAATGTGACGTCATTAGTGTAGGCGGAGGCGTTTTCCAAAACTCCTCCGCCTACGCTAATGACGTCACATTTTCCTGGAAAACGGTCTTACCGTTGTTCTTGCATATGACCACTGGAAAATTGTAATCTGCCATGGAAATGCATACTTGCAGAGCACAACACTCATCAGTCTGAGCCGATCGTTCTTCGATATTGTAGCTCACACGATTCATGGCATTGTGCTGATTCTGACCAATTCCCTGCTCAGGGAGTACATTCCTGTTAGGGTAACCAGAAAAGTTGTTGTACAAGCTAAGAAGTAACAAATATTTTGATAGTTTGTAAGACATCAATAATGATATAAATGCACATCGATAATATCTTTATGCGGTGAGTATGTAATTCCGATCAATACATTGTATTGTTCATTTCGAACAATTATACATAACTTTATAAGTACATCTACATTACATTTATGATATATCTCTGATTATAATACGCTACACGAGAGTTGAGCTCACGCTTTGACCTATCGAATCTTTTTTTATATCTACCGGTAAAACGAGATAAAGTGGGAAATCGACGTTAAAATGTGGTATTTTACGGTAAAAATAGGTAAACTGTTCTTGCGCATTTTTCCCGGTTTGAATATACTCCAAACACGATGGATTGCTCAGTTAGGCCATGTAGCTTCGATATGATGAACAAAAAAGCATGGAAAAAATGCACAGTGCTCATAAAACCAGCTTAGAAGATCGTGGTGTGGAGCCGTTGTACGGTAACAATTCAAATTGATCGGCAGAAAGCGCGCGCTTTTTGAATGCCACCGTATAGCACGACTCCACAGCACGATCTTCTAGGCTGGTTTTATGAGCACTGTGCATTTTTCCATGTTTTTTTGTTCATTATATCGAAGCTGCGTGGCCTATCTGAGCAATCCATAGTGTTTGGAGTATATTCAAACCGGGGAAAATGCGCTAGAACAGTTTACCTATTTTTACCGTAAAATACCACATTTTAACGTCGATTTCCCACTTTATCTCGTTTTACCGGTACATAACTAATCTCAGTCATCCCACCACGAGCAATCTACCACATTTCTTTCGAATTATTTCTTCTACAAAATTGAATTGGCTCAGAAGGTTGTAGCAACATCACTCGCTTGTCGGAAACACGGACCAACCTGTTACACATCACAGCCGACGAGAGAGAGATCGCGAGAGACTCTATCAAAGCGCGCGGCGAACCCCAGACGGGTTTGATTCAGGCTCTCTTTTGCAACAATGTGAAAGAATGCGATTTCGGTTTTGGGAGTTTTTGATGCATTCGTCGTGAAAATAAATCGTGCAGCATTCCTACCGACACTCATCGTTTAATATACACTGAGAGCAAACTTACCTGGCAAATCGTTACCCCGATACACTTTCCTGGCAAACGATTACCCCAAATGGTGAACTCAGCCGTTGAATAATTCACCATTTGGGGTAATCGTTTGCCAGGAAAGTGTATCGGGGTAACGATTTGCCAGGTAAGTTTGCTCTCAGTGTATGCATATGATCAATTGCAGCACTTATGCGCGGTGCAATTCTGATGTACTCATTAATCATCTCATCAACCTCATTCCTGTCTATTCTCATATTTGCATCCGCACGAAGACGACGAATCGCCCCAAATTTGCGACGATAGATAGCGCGAATGGCGGGGAACCGTGCGTCCAAGAATTCGATGGCGGGAGGAAAGTTCTTCTCGAAGAAATCGGGGCTATCGAGGCTTTGTGCTTCTGTGCGCGGCTCCCGCAGTTCGTAATATTCCTCGATGGTTGGGGCCGCAGCGATCTCGCTCTTGGTCGGCTCCCGATACGCTGTCCACGGTCCGGGCGGCGCAAATCCAGCCACGGCTCGTAGCTCTGCCAGGCCAATCGCCTCTGCCGCTTCGGTGATCAATTTGGTATCGAACATATGCGCCAGGTGGTTCCGGAGAATTCCGCCCGCCAGCAGCTCATTCTCCCGACGGGTCAGGCACGAGGCGGATATCTTTGCCAGTTGTTCGTCGTCGTCGAAGAAGAGTGAGGATGGCGTTGTAGCGTCCTTGAGGAGATGTGTGCTACCTACTGGAGTGGCAGTAATTGATGTGGAGATGGAAGCAGCCATGATTTCTGAAAGTATATTTGGAGTTATGTAGACATCTATTCTTACAAGGCAAGCACCAGTTTCGACGGAAACGATTCTGAAAGCGACCCATATAGGTAAGGGTTGAAGTTTTATTTTTATTTTTAAAAGCTTCCTCAACTACATTTTCATTGTTATATCGTCATTCGTCGGATATTTTTGAACATTTCCATATTTTGAATTTTGAAACCACCTTTGGCGATCCCCCTTTGGCGACCGTTACGCTTTCGGAATCGTTTCCGTCGCAACTCGTGATTCCCTTCTTATGCACTGTTACATATGCCTTACGTGTCTACGCCGTAACCCCCTCCGTCGCGTCGGACACGCGGCGGAGGGGGTTACTTCGTAGGCACGTAAGGCAAATGTAACAGTGCATTACAATTAGCCTAAAAATGATGACATATTCTAACAATCAAGGCTGTCATGCCTGCGTGTAAATAGGTCGCAAGGAAAAGAGACATGCCGAGTGTAGTCCTCAACATATTCAATATATTCAGTCAATATATTCAACTGGAAATAGTGTATTTTAAAGTATTTTTAAATAATACTTCAAACTTACTTAGTAATTAACTTAGTGCTTACTATTTAAAAGTAAGAGAGTAAACGGCGAAGGCGGGATGAATATACAACCGAGAATGCAAAAGCGAGAATCAAAAACTGGCGTGGAATTATGAACAATATAGTATATCATATCATATATCATATAGAAATATCGCATATCATATATAAATGCAATAAGTGCGCATATTAACAGCCACATGATTGAGATAAAAGAAGGAAGAGAGAAGAGAACACTCGAAAGTCTTTCTCAATCGTAACTCAACCCACTTCAAGACGAAAGTGAAACTCTCCATCTGCCACACATTTGGATCAAGAGATATATAAGAGGACTATTTCCGATATGCGGTATATTCTAGAAAGGCACTACCCGAGCTAATTGTAAGTTGACTCTCCGCTCTGACTACACTCTTGCAGGCAAAGAAATCGAGAGAGTGTTGTTGGTATTTCAAAGAAAAATGGCTTACAACAGAATATCCATCAGTGCAGACCTTTTGGTTAATCCTTCAAGTGGAGCGTTCCTTCTCACATTCGGTAAGGTATACTGTAAAAGGTTCATAAAAGGTACAACCTGTTCACAGAGAGAAATAAGTGTTATCCACGGAGCATAAGACCTAAGTGTCATATTTAACACTTTTCGGACTGAAAAAGTGTTAAATATAACACTTCTCAGGTCTTATGCTCCGTGGATAACACTTATCGTACATGTAAAAATAGTTGTATCATGAACGGTGTGAGTGGATCTGAACGGATCAGGCCGATCAAACGGGATTGTGAGCGAGCCGGCCATTTTCGTTATTTTTCTTTCTTTTCATTGTTTTTCTTTTCATCGAATCAACTATATTGAAATACATTAGGCCAAAATATTGCCATTTAACAAAAATCATCATTTTCGCGAGGAATAAATTGCTCCAATGAACCAAAATTGACCCATTTATTCAGCGTATAATCGGAACAATTTATTCATTTGTAAAGCTATGATTTTTGCTAAATGGCAATATTTTGGCGTGATTTCTTTCAGTACAGTAGATTCGAAGGAAAGAAAAACAATGAAAAGCAAGAAAAATAACGAAAATGGCCTTCTCGCTCACAATCCCGTTTGATCGGCCTGATCCGTTCAGATCCATTCACACCGTTCATGATACAACTATTTTTACATGTACGATATTTTTCTGTGTGTTATTCAAGGCACACGAACGGGTGATCACTGCTTGGGCAGTGTGAATAATTATATTATTTTATCAACGTGCGTATGCACGAAACGAAACACATAAAAGTGACCAGTGAAAATTCATGAAATTTAAATGTGATAGATTGGGGGGGGGGTCAGGGTTTGATATCTCTGGGGTGGGAAGGGGGATCTCTCATAGGATACAGTGGTCCCTCTCTTGGACGAATACAGAGGGTGAATTCAAGGCCAGTTCAGTCCGAAGGGCCTAATTTTTCTTCGGACTTACTGCACCGCTAGTCGTAGTGATCTACATATTAGGTTGAGTCATAAGTCTTGTCGCATTTTTGGCCTTTTAAAAAATTAGAATAACTATATCTCGGCAAAAGCAAATCAGTCAAATTAAGCGCTGTCTGCACACACTTCCTCCAAAGTTCGGGTAGCTTGTGGATGCAGTCAGCCAGATTTCGACCTCCCTCTGATTATTGAAGTTTGCCCCTCCGAGAGTGCGTTGTATATCGGAAAATAAGCAGTAATCGCTAGGAGCCAAGTCCGGCGAGTAGGGCGGGTGGGGGACGATGCGCTATCAAAAGTTCAACAGTACTTTTTCGGTCGTCATTCCCAAATGTGGTCGAGTGTTGTAGTGCTAGAAGTGAATCCGCAACAAGGGAACGGATGGGACATTGGACTTCAGGGTCAGTAGTTGGCGAGAGTATACCGCGGCCATAATAGTCGACCCCTGCGGGAGCAGCTCCCAATGCACAAAACCGCCTCTGCTCCACCACACAAACAACATGACCTTCTTCTTGTGAAGTTCGGGTTTGCCGATGGGTTTAACCTGTTCATCTCAATCGACCCACTGAGCCCGGAGGACTGCGTTGTCGTAAAGGATCCACGTTTCATCTCCATTGGTGATCCCGTCGATCCAGCCGGTGTAGGAGCGTACGAGAATTGATTCAAACACTGGTCCGCACGGTTGTTTTAAATCCTTGTGCTTATCCCATTTCGTGGGATCTTATTTATCATTTGATGGCTATTTTTTAATTATTCAGTTTTTATAGTTTTAACACATTTATTCAAGAGGTGACTCTGATGATCTATGGTGTATTGATTAAGCACAAGTTCGCTTAAAATGGTTTTTATTACCGCGATAGAAATATGCTTGTAGATAGTACATATTACAACGGTGAAGTATTCCTACCAACACTTACTCCTTCTTTCAATCATGTCTGAGATTGCTCTGCCCACGCGGCTTGAAGTGGCTTTGTACTCTTTTATCATCCGATCAACTTCATTCCTATCTGTTTTCATATTTGCATCCGCACGAAGACGACGAATCGCCTCAAATTTGCGACGATATATGGCGCGAATGGCGGGGAACCGTGCGTCCAAGAATTCGATGGCTGGAGGGAAGTTCTTCTCGAATAAAAAGCCGCTGTCGAGGCTTTGGTCTTCGCCTCGCGGCTCCCGTAGTTCGTAATATTCCTCGACGGTTGGTGTGGCTGCGATCTCGCCCTTGGTCGGCTCCCGATACACTGTCCACGGTCCAGGCGGCGCAAATCCAGCCACGGCTCGCAGCTCTGCCAGGCCAATCGCCTTATATGCTTCTTTTACCAATATACTACTAAATATTCGCGCCATCCAGTACCGGAGCATGCCGCCCCACAGCCGCTCATTCTCCCGACGGGTCAGGCACGAGGCGGCTATCTTCGCCAGTTGTTCGTCGTCGTCGAAGAAGGGTGAGGGTACCGTTGTTGCGTCCGTGAGGATATGTGTGCTGCCTACTGGAGCAGTCGTTGTTGTAGATGTAAGAGCAGCGCTGCTGGAGAAGTCGATGCTTTCTGAAGATTTATTTGGTTTTATGTGTACACTTATTCTTAGTCTAGACAATGCCATTTTTATCCGCCCTACCATTCTATTCGAACTATCAAGATCATACCTGCATGTAAATGGGTCGCAATGAAAAGACAGATTCCGAGTGTAGTCCTCATATATTCAACTGGAAATAGTGGCTCATCCCGATTTAAATTTTACTCTCCGTTCTGGCCATACTCTCTCGCTGCCAAAGGAAGCTAGAGAGTGCTGTCACAGCGGAGAGTTTCAACGTAGCTCGTGCGCCTTTGAAGCACGTAAGATAGGCAAATGGCGAAGCGACATGAATGGAAGCCGAGTATGCAAATGCGAGATCCACAAATAGGAGTGAATATATTATATAAACTAGTTAAAATGAGTCACATGAAATATAGGGTGATGTAAACAATAAATTTTGGCAAACTTGTGCTTTTTGCAGGTGTGTGACAACGGCAAACGATTGACAACTTTATCGGAGAACTTTGTTGTCAGACTTCAAAAAGTAAAACGATTGTAGTCAAAAGTATGAAATAAATAAATGTGGCAACAGATAGTGACTATTTTGTAGACAGACAAGAAAACTGAGGATGATACATGTCAGAACACGTTAGTTCAGCCTCTGTAATAGCGAGGCAACAATGAATGGCACGTTTTCCAACTTATAAAGAGGGCGAGGCGGATGCCAGGCGGGTTTGGTGGGCTGCATTAGAGAGGGTGCGCGTGCGAGATGGCATCAAATGATTCTCTCTGTCACACTCTCCGCCGCGTCACCAAACCCGTCTGAGGTGCGCCGCTTTGACTAATGAACTATCGTCTCATTATTATGAGGATGTGAAAATGCACCAAAAAATGGAATGACTAGAGAAATGTGCTTCTTTCTATTCAGACAACAAAAAATATTCGTTTTGATGTCAATGAGAAGGCAAGAATCGATTGACATCAAAAAGAAGATTTTTTGTTGTCTGACTAGAAAGAAGCACATTTCTCTGGTCATGACTTGTATCATCCTCATTTTTCTTGTCTGTCAACAGTTCATTCATTAATTGCAACCACTAATATTTATTAGACACATTGACAACAATCTGTATTAAATTTGATGTCTGACTGCAATTGGGTGCGATAAAGTTGTCAATCCTTGTCACGCACCTGCAAAAAGCACAAGTTTGCCACAATTTATTGTTTACATCACCCTATATGAAACTACAATAAGTGTGTTTACAATGCAACAGCCACCGGATTGAGATAAAGGAAGGAAGAGATAAGAGAACACTCGCTCGACCCCGTTTCTCACTCACAACTCAATCCACTTCTAGACGAAAGTGAAACTGTGAGCATGTGATAAATATAATATATGAAACTCTTCTGTCACACACACGAGAGATAGAAAACGGGTATTTTTATCCGCAAAATCTCCTACCTATTCATCTGCAAAAGACAGACCCCGAGCAAATTTGACTCTCCGTTCTGGCAATGCTCGCTGGCTTTCAGAGTCTGCGAAAGAGCGTTGCCAGCGCGGAGTGTCAAATTAGCTACAGTATCGCCAGAAAGTAATCGGACACTTTTTCAGACCTCAGCCGAACGTTTGCTGCGGGTCTGAAAGGAATCGTAACTTATCCAAAATAAGGGAAATACATATTTGATACATTGCAAACCTGCCCGCGGAGGAACCATAATTTTTGAAGACAAGCCCTCTGAACGGTAGGGTCTCAAAATCAGTCCTTCCGAAAAAAAATGATTTGTATGCCCTGAGGGCGAATGAAGAGCTATGACTACCACAATCTGGGAATAAAAAGCAATTTCCATTAGCATTATTTTGGCACCTAGAACGCGTCGTGAGCACATCTAGAAGCTGAGTTTTAAATTCTGTGGGTCAAATATGCAACCAAGCTACAGCTCGGAGTCGGATCCATTCCGGATTTTTTTCTGAGCAATCCTAGTGGATGTCTCCACTCTCACGATGTTTCAGAAGAACAGGACTTTTCACAAAGAAATTGAAATTTTTCAAAAAGTGTAATTCGATTGCGTCATCACTACGCAATATTTTCACATCATTAGTTCTTCACAATAAGCCACATAAATGAAAACATTTCAAACTTGAGAAATTTTGAAATTTTGAGACCATGACCTTAATCCAAGTGATGGGCTTCTTGTGTCATTTTACTCGTCTCACCTCGAAACTTTGAGTAGACCACAATTCCGCACCAATCGTTTGGAAAATACAGCATTTGTTCCCGATAACCATCGATGACGGAGATTCGAGCGAAAAATTCGACAAAATGGTCGATCGGGGAGAACCCAGTTTTAAGTTAAATCAATGCAGAATAGCTTAGGCTACAATACCTGGTCGAAAATTTTGGGCACCCACTAAAACAAGCGATGCCTTGTCCGAAAAAACCAAAATTTTTAGTAAAAAAAATGGTTTAGGAGGTCTCTTCGACGCGTAATGCTTTCTCGTTGTTAGAGAACAGAGAAATAGTGTGCGCAATGAACAGGCCATTGAGAGAGGTAACGCTCCCTTCAAGCTTAACATCACTCTTATCCACGGAGATGCCTGATGAGTTTTTTTCTTTAAAATTAAGTCTGAAGTGAAGTGTAATATTTTTCATTTACAGCTTTTCGGTTTTTTTTGCTACTAAGCATATCTGAGATTACATCGTCTACGAGGGTGGAAGTGGCTTTGTACTCCTCAATCATCTCATCAACTTCATTCATATCTATTCTCATTTTTGCATCCGCATGGTGACGTCGAATCGCCTCAAATTGCGCCGATATATGGAGCGAATGGCGGGGAACCGTGCATCTAAGAAGTCGATTGCGGGAGCGAAATTCTTCCACAACCTCAACGACCTCAACGAACGGCTGCCAGAGGGAATGGCGAGCAGGTAGAGAGACTGCTCATCAGTTGGAGGGTGGCAATATATGTGATATAACATACAAGTTAATAATTTTGAAAAAAATAAGGCAACACATCAAACGATTTTATTGAATAGTGCAATATTTTTCTACAAACACAGCGAATGAAATGTAGCATGCGTAATATCAACTTAATGATGCATTATCTGGTATTTCAAAACTTAAAGTCTACTTAAAATAAGTCACTGACTTGAAGTTTTCATTAAGTAAACTTCAAGTGAGTGACGTCACTTTTTCACTTTAAGTAGACTTGCGTCTCACTTGAAGTAGACTTGCAACTTTACTTAAAGAGAAAGTGTAAGTAGACGTTAAGTTTTGAAATACCAGACATTCATTCAATTATTGTCTTGATGCACGCTCTCTACATTTTCACTGTGTAATTTCTTCTTTGGCTCATTCCGAATGAGCATCCAAGCTAGGATAAATAGATCGATGATGAATACAATAGACGCTCCCAACATCATTCCAGCTATGCCTCCAGTGAATCCGAGAACTCGAGAAATCTAGAAAAATAGGAAAATTTAAATTTAGTTTCACGTTGTTTCCAAATTACCGGAAATGCCCATGTTTCCACTTTATTGTGTACTTCGACAGTCGAATAGCCAACGGTAATATAGCTCTGAATAGGTTGAGATCAATTGATTCGCTAGTAGTTTTCAACGTTGGTAGTCTCATATCGCCCATACATTTCTGGTATTTCAAAGCTAGCCGTCAACTGCTTAAAATAAGTCATTGACTTGAGGTTTACTGCAAGTTTACAACTAGTGAAAGAAAATTTGACGAAATGCATTACATTATTATACTCCACTTGAAGTAGACTTAAGTCTAATTAAAAGTAGACTTGCAAGTTGGAATGATAAGTAGACTGTTAGTTTTGAAACACTAGAGATAAGAATAACCTATGCCTGAACCTGGTGACAATTATTTACTTACATAGGTCCCCTTATCGCACGTTGTATTGATTGTGGGTAGGCAAGGCTTCTGAAAATGATTATTCAAATATTGAGCGTATAAAACACATCTTTTCTTTGTCCACATGACTATTTCTTGGTTTGCATAGTTCAGAAACTGAAACGATATCTTTTAAATATCGAATCAGCGCGGCGAAGGTCAGGTGGGTTAGGTGCGAGGAAGTGGAGAGGTAATCGAGAGGATGGGTTGTCATTTTCTTATGCAAGTACATTTTATACGGACAATAATAGCAATCACATCTTCGTCGATGAGCAGTAGAGCACAACACGGTCATATATTATTGATAAACGACGCACTGCTAAAACATACTGTGACCATAGTAGCCCTTGATGCATCAAAGATGTATTCTTCTTCATCACAGGGTGGAGGACACTTGCATTCCGGCCAATAAGATGGATCGCCTCTTGTGCGCGTCATGTTTTCGATGCACGGCACTTTAAATAGCAATCGAAGTTGACCTAACTCATCAAATGACAACTAACATTGATTAAAATTGCACTTTGGAACTCCAGATTTCCTCACGTAACTGGGATCCATACATTCGCAATTGGCATAAACCGAATCTTGATAGCATGATCGTAAACAGCCCTGGAATAAGAAACGAAGGTTTAGATGCGATCCCTACCCCTGAGGAGCTTACGTCTACAGTGTACTTTCCGTTGAAGTAATATGATTGCGCTGCTTTTGTGTTGTGGGCGCAATTAGAGAACATCCCTGTTATTCGTCGAAATGTGTTCTTGAATGGAAATATTTTTTTTTAAATTATCAATTCATTTATTCCATCAAATCATCAATATTCATAAAGATATTACTGGTATTGTTTAACACTGTTATTATCGACCTTTCAAGATATTTTTAACCTATTTTCAAGTATTTTCAAACAATTCACCTTGCGAATGAGCAACTCGTCGACTCCTTCTGGTTTAGAGGTATACTTGAAACTCTCCACATATAGTTCACTTCCTATCGGGTGGACATAGACATTGATTCCTACAGTATCCACCCATGGTACATATTCGTACCGCCGAGAATCCACTTTGACTCGTAGACCTGGATTGACCGTATAAAATACACTTGTCTATTTGGTACGAGAGTAGCCAGACACAGCCACAATGGATTTCTATGTTTAAAGAGAGAGTCCAAGCGAGATAGTACGGAGATCAGAGATAGCGCAATGAGGAAAGGGAGGACGATTCGACTTTTTCCTTCTGTGAAGAAAGTAAAGAGACGATTTTTTCTCTACGTAGCATTTGCATACCTCTGCTCTGACCAATTCCTCTAGCCAGATATTTATGAGTTGCATTCAAATGATTAAAAGTGAAGCAGTTTCCAAGAGAAGGATCATTAAACATTGTGAAAGAGGTTCTGAGAATAGATCATTAAAATCAAACTCTTCTATTCCCAAAAAAAGCAAACCTTTTATCAAGAAGTTTCTCTTCGTAGGTAGCCTCAACAATAATATCATCAATACTGTAACTCATTTCCACTCTTTGTTCATCGGTTAGAAAAGATAAAAGAGCGGGAAGACTTGCTATGAAACTGGCTGGACCATTCTTCGCCTCAGCTATCATCTATAATATGATAAAGCAATTAGTTTGTTTGAATAATTTGTTTGGTTATGTTGGTTTATGTTGCTATTTTCTTAATGTTTTTCGCGCTCTAACAATAATCAGGTTAGATAAATCGTATAACACGGGTCTTCTGTAAAAGTGTAGAAACGCCTGCCACTAGGAAAATTTTTTTGTCTCCGATTTCGATGAAAGTCGGTCAGTGGGTGTGGTTGGGGGTCATGAAAAGGCCTAGTCACTTGATTTGGCCAAAATTGCAGATTATCGATTTTTTGTGATCTACCCTGAAAATGATCATAACTCGGTTCATTTTCATCGTACAGCGAGCTGACTTGTGTCATTCGAACCGTCTTCTAATGCTCTTCAAAAAAGTTGTTTATGACTCGTTCGCTGCTAAGTCGTCTTTAGGGCGCAAAACGCGAAAACCTGATTTTTTGAACAAAAAGGTGACCTGTTCTCGAAAATTTTTTCTTGGGTATATCCGTTTTATTGCAAAAATTATGTCTTCAAACCACGCACAATATCACTATATAGTTCATTTCCCGTATCTCTTGGCCCGGAAGGTCGATTATTAGTATAGCTCACGGACTTAGTCGATTTTTTATCACTTTCAGTTTTTTGATCGTATCTCGCTTCAAAATTATCCAATTATCTTTTCAAAAAAATAAAAATGATTCTCTCGAAAAGGAGATTGAAAAGTTTATTATTGTTCAAGTTGTTATATCAAGCCGTTTTTGAGTTATTAAAAGAAAACTGCTCCAATTTCGATTTTTTACCGCTTTCATGTGACAACACTTGTTTTTTTCCTATCAGAATTCAATCAATTCGACAAATATGTTTACTTCATAATAGAAACTGTAATCTAATTGAGCAAGCACTGTGCTGATATCAACATAACAGGTCAAATACGAGGGTAGTTGATAACTAAGGGGCGTCAAATGGGCCAGTCTCTTCGAGATTGTCCTTAATCTCTGAATGGATCTCATCACATATCACAGGAGACGGTCAGAACATTCTCGTGCATTTGTACTTCATAATGAACCCACCCTCCCCCTCTTCATCGTATTCTTCCTCCTAGTCCTTGATGAAATCCATTGCCAGTGCCACATCTCTTCGATCGTCCCTTCTTCCCCGCTTCCTCCTTCTTCACGAGAAAAGTACGTATGCAGTTCTTGATCTGATCATGGGACATCCTGTTTGCTGACATGATATCCCTCCCGGCCTTCATTTTTTTTCTCGACTTCTTCTGATCTCAGCTTATTTCTTGAGGCGTAGAACTCCTCGAAGAGATCCACCATCATCTGCTTGGCAACTGGGTCGTAAGGTGCACTCTTCTTCCGAATGCGAAGTCGCATTGGCAGATAGAGGAGAGGAGGGGGAGAATAAATGCAATACAAAAAAATCAAACTATTATTATCGTGCGAATGCTATAAGGTCTTTGTTCAACACATGAAAGCGGTAAAAAATCGAAATTGGAGCAGTTTTCTTTTAATAACTCGAAAACGGCTTGATATAACAACTTGAACAATAATAAACTTTTCAATCTCCTTTTCGAGAGAATCATTTTTATTTTTTTGAAAAGATAATTGGATAATTTTGAAGCGAGATACGATCAAAAAACTGAAAGTGATAAAAAATCGACTAAGTCCGTGAGCTATACTAATAATCGACCTTCCGGGCCAAGAGATACGGGAAATGAACTATATAGTGATATTGTGCGTGGTTTGAAGACATAATTTTTGCAATAAAACGGATATACCCAAGAAAAAATTTTCGAGAACAGGTCACCTTTTTGTTCAAAAAATCAGGTTTTCGCGTTTTGCGCCCTAAAGACGACTTAGCAGCGAACGAGTCATAAACAACTTTTTTGAAGAGCATTAGAAGACGGTTCGAATGACACAAGTCATCTCGCTGTACGATGAAAATGAACCGAGTTATGATCATTTTCAGAGTAGATCACAAAAAATCGATAATCTGCAATTTTGGCCAAATCAAGTGACTGGGCCTTCTCATGGCCCCCAACCATAACCACTAATCGACTTTCATCGAAATCGGAGACAAAAAAATTTTCCTAGTGGCAGAACCGGGCGTTTTTGCTACACTTTTACAGGAGACCCGTGATAAGATATATTAGATATAAGATATAAGATATAAGATATAAGATATAAGATATATTAGATATAATAGATAAGTGATATATGTATACGATATAGATAAAAATGTATAAGATATATTAGATAAATCGTACATTTAGCACATTTGTTCCATTTCCGCCTGATCCAGCCAGTACTCCTAATTTTTCCAGCGTCGTAATTTCTGAAAATATATATTTTATAATCTACTCAGTTATTTTGCTTTGGGTGTAGCCAAATTGATCCAAATTCTACCCCCACTCGGGATACTTTGGGAGATGTGAGAGAGCTTTCTTACCTTATACACCCCCATCTTACCTGATACACCCCCCACCCCCCCCACCCCCTTTTATTCACCATAGTATTTATCACGGATCTCCTGTAAAAGTGTATGAAGCCATTGCACAGAAAAAAATAATTTTCCTCTTTTTTTATTGATAGTTGTTAGACTGGCCTAACTAAGTGCGAAAACAACATTTTGAAATTTGGTTTTTCGTAATTTGCATAATTATGCAATTTTTTTACCGTCAACTTCAAATGAGTGTATCTCGCTTCGTTTTTGAGCAACCGTGTGAAATTTTTTTCATTCGGTTCCTAATGACCTCCTCTACAAATAACTCAATTAAGGATATGGTCGGAAATGTAGTTTTTCATGTGTTATTGTATGAAAACTGTTTATTTGCATACAAAATGCGATGTTTCTCGAAATTTTTCTCTAAAGGATAAGAGTTTTATTGCAGATTCGGATTCCCCGTCCTCGAATTAGGGTATCCTGATATATCATTTAACCCAACTCTGTCCGCCCAATAGGGATACTGTATATCATCGTCCTAGACTTAGTGCAATTTTCTCTCAAATCACATTTTTGGTTGTAAATCAGCTCAAACTTTTGTTAATGTACTCATTAACATATTTAAACCCTGTATCTCGACCAACCTGAAAAAATTGTCTTAGTGGTTCGAATTCTCAACAACAACCATTTTTGAGATATGAATCGAAAACTGATTTTTTAACGATTTTTCGCCTTTCTGACTTATGCAACTTAAAAACACCAGCTTTTTCGTTTTGTTTTAAGTATATGCGAGAGAAGGGAACATTCGAGATGGTTTATCGCAATTGTCCTTCCCTTCCCATCGCTCTCCCTCTCCACTTCTCTGAAAAGAGAGAACTCTGAAAGAGAAAAGGGGTGAAAAGGGATCCTTCGACATATTGAGAATGGACGGCATAAGATCAGACCGGAGAAGGTGTCCATGTTCGATTTCGCGCTTGTATTATATTATACAAAAGAATGCTTGAGGAAGTGCAGAAGGGAGTAGGAATTGTCCCACTCGCTGAACCATTTCATG
Organism: Parapristionchus giblindavisi; assembly: GCA_943737045.1. Taxonomy (NCBI): domain Eukaryota; kingdom Metazoa; phylum Nematoda; class Chromadorea; order Rhabditida; family Diplogasteridae; genus Parapristionchus; species Parapristionchus giblindavisi. The sequence continues at coordinate 788,497 of CALSFV010000234.1, forward strand.
AATTCCAACAGGTTCCAGTTCATCCGAAGCCCATGGGCTGGGTAGACAGTTGGTCGCTGATCTCTTCGAGGATTACTTCTCTCATTCGAAGAAACTACGAGCGGAAGAGATAGAACGAAGAATTAAGGATATAACTGATATCCTTCCTTCTGAACGAATGCCCATGAACAGATTAAGAATTGCATTCGATCTCTCGTTGCTGCTAAGAAGAAGGAAATGGAGGCTAAAGGAATTCATAGTAGAAGAAGAGGAGCGCTTCTGGATGATATGGAGAAAGATTTCGAAGAAGAAGATCTGCCCGTTGAGGAGGAAGTGGATGTGGCCGAGGAAGAGAGAGTGATAACTTCGGATACCATCTATGATATGATCTACAGTGATTTCTCAGAGTTTTTCGACGGTTCCATGGATATTATTGATTCAAACAGTTTCTTCGACCTTAAAGATCAATAAACTAATATCAATAAATGATAGATAAGAACAGTGAAAATGAAATTGCAGAATAAAAAAAAGATCTTCCACGAAAGAATTAAAAAATCATTAAAAAATCAGTTTTCGATTCATATCTCAAAAATGGTTGTTGTTGAGAATTTGAACCACTAAGACAATTTTTTCAGGTTGGTCGAGATACAGGGTTTAAATATGCTAATGAGTACATTAACAAAAGTTTGAGCTGATTTACAACCAAAAAATGTGATTTGAGAGAAAATTGCACTAAGTCTAGGACGATGATATACAGTATCCCTATTGGGCGGATAGAGTTGGGTTAAATGATATATCAGGATACCCTAATTCGAGGACGGGGAATCCGAATCTGCAATAAAACTCATATCCTTTAGAGAAAAATTTCGAGAAACATCGCATTTTGTATGCAAAAAAACAGTTTTCATACAATAACACATGAAAAACTACATTTCCGACCATATCATTAGTAGAGTTATTTGTAGAGGAGGTCATTAGGAACCGAACGAAAAAAAATTTCACACGGTTGCTCAAAAACGAAGCGAGTTACACTCATTTGAAGTTGACGGTAAAAAAATTGCATAATTATGCAAATTACGAAAAACAAAATTTCAAAATGTTGTTTTCGCACTCAGTTAGGCCAGTCTAACAACTATCAATAAAAAAGAGGAAAATTATTTTTTTCTGTGCAAAAAGTTTTTTATTTTCATACACTTTTACAGGAGATCCGTGTTATGAGAGTCATTATCATCATGTATCATTATGTTTCACTCGTATTTTCTAATTGTTCTCGTTGCGCTCTCGGGCGTAGATAAAATATAATATATATTTCAATGGCAATTACTTTATTGGATGCCCTGCAGAAATGCTACATACTTCCCATCTCGGTTACTATGAGAATTTTTTGCCCACTTTCTTCCATGTTCTGTTTGGTGACCCATTTTCTGGGCAGTAGGTCGGATGAGAAGCGATGAATTATAACCGACTGGATGATAACGCTTGTCTCTCATATGCATATGGTTATCATCGAGTCGGTCATTATTCATCGGTTCTCATTCGACCTAGCGCCATTTTCTGGCATTACCAGTTTGGTGGACCACATTCACATGTATTTTAAACCGCAAAGTGCCATCCGTGAAATAGATGAGAACGTCGATCTCGTAACATCGATCCGATCTAATGGCTTACCTATTCCGCAATAAACGTCCGTGTAATTAGCAGAGCAGGTACACATGGGCTTTGAAGCATCTTCAGTGCAGAATGCCCCACTGTCTTTGATGAGACACCTGGGAATAATAATTACAATAGAATAGACTTATTGGTTTGCTCAGTAATGTTAAAATTAACAAATATAATCAAAGAATAATATTGTGCATAAGGTTTCGGCCCTTATAACGTTTCGGCCGCTTCGTCTATTTGTATAGTTTTAACGTTTAAAGTGACACCATTAGCTAAATTGAAACTCCACTCTGGCCCCACTCTCTCACTTTATTTGTCTGCGAGAAACTATTACCAACGCGGTGAGTAAAATTAGATATAAGAGACATTTCGATATTTCCAGCCCTCCTACATATGCGATTCATATGCGGTATTATATTTTAACGTCACCATTCTTAAGGCGGAGGTTACGGCGTGCGCCTGTTTTGAAAATGTAACACCGCAATAATTGCACCTGTTCTCATAAATTGTTCCGTCAACAGTCTGCACAGCCATGCAGCGTCCCTCGTACACGGTATTATTATTATTATTATTATTATTATTATTATTATTATTATTATTATTATTATTATTATTATTATTATTGGTATTAATATTATTATTTGAGGTATTATTTGTAGTGGCAATGGGTGATGGTGCAGTCACGGTCGCATTGTCATTTGCTAATTGGGTTACTGTAGTTGTTACTCCCGTGGTTGTCAGCACCTCTGTTCTGCAAATATAGTGAGAGATGGCTATACAACAGGACTGGGATTTTTTTCTCGTTTTTTTTTGTTTTATTTTTTTGTTTAGCTTTTTGGGGGGGGGGGGGGGGTTTAAGACATTGTTGGATTTTTTTTTCTGCGAAAACCAAAAAACGGAAAACTGGAAAAGAAAATTAGCATTTGCTTGAAAAGTCAGGATGAGGTATGTTTTTTTTCCATATTTTTTATCGCAAGATAAATTTGATAACAATTTTACGACAAAAATACAATATAGACAATATTACGTAAAATCATGAGTATTAACTAATCTAAAAGATATCTCTATGCTCGATTGAATCGCAATGAAACGGCAACGAACTTTGTTTCTATTTTTGTTTAGTTGTTACTTTTAAAAATTTTGACTCAGAATTAGAAATTGAACCTTGAGAGAGTTTCGAATCAGCCCGTAATCCTATTAACCATCCCTTATTTTTGCTTTACCTGAGCATGAGGGTCCACCCTATGATTATCATACACTATACATAAAACAGAATGGTCATCGGTTTGTTCAAGCCCCGCCCACTTTTCTTTCTCTCTCTCGTTCTCTTCCACTCCCGCCGACCCCCGTCTGTCTCTCACTAAAAATTTCGTGTTAAAAGGCGTTCTCGGTAAGATTGCAGGGAACGGCGAGCAAAGTGGCACAGTTGGTGAAAATCATTTCTGTCTGCTCAAACTTCACATGTTGGGTCCCTAGGGGTGGGATACACTTCAGCCAAAAAGTTGGACTGCAAAAGTGATCTTTGATCTTTGATCTCGCGAACAATAAATTTGAGATTTTCATATCATGCTTTTTTATACCATTCGAAAGAGCGCAAAAAAAAACAAGTCGCGATCTCTCTCACTCTCTTCTATCATCCTTCTTGTCTCTGCTCCGACTTGGCGCAGCCCTCGGCTGGTGTGTCAATAAAAGTAAATCGAAATTAAACACGTTGTAAACACGTTTTATGTGCGCAACGATAAAAGGCATGTGCTTCTAGAAGTATAGACAATTGGAAATCACTCCTCTCTGAAGGTGTTCTTTCTCCCCAAAACCCTTCCGTGCAGGGTTGATAAATCTCCCTCCCGCTATTATCGTTCAAGTTTTTCGAAGTCGTAAATGAAACAATTCGCATTGAAAACTGAAGCAGTGCCAAATCCTGCGATGGAAATCCATCTATTCATTTTCTGCCCTTATACATATCTTATTCTATTTGATGGAATAAATAAATAGAATACTTCGGCGGTAGAGTAGTCGTCGACGCAACTGCCGCTGTCGAGGTTGAAGTGGTTGAAGTAGTGCTATAAGTAACGTAGATTAACGACAATGTCCATTTGAATACTCGACCAATGTACATATAGCCCGTATAAAATGTACTTTTGTAATTGTCTTGCTACTGGATACTAAACAGAGAAAGAGCTATCGATTAACTCCCCTCTTTTTCCTCCCTTATTTCCTTATTCTGTCTGATCTACGTACTATCTCACTTGTGCTCTCTCTCTAAACATAGAAACACATTGTGGCGGTGGCTGGCTACTCTCGTACCAAATAAACAAGTGTATTTTATGCTGTCAATATAATACATCTATTTATTTATTTTTATGTTTGATACATAATTTTTGTGTGTTTATTTTTGGGTTTCCTCTAAAACGTCATTGGATTCAATTTAAATTCAATTCAATGCAATTCGATGAACTTAATCAAGCACAGAACCATTTGGGACGGGATGGTTGCCACTGTAAAAAGAGGGGTGGGGGGTGGACAACTCGGCAACTCTCATTTTGGCCAATCGATCACAAATCGTTTGGGAGATTTCAAGCTATAGTCGCTAGATGAGGCAAACACGTCAGAGGGTGTATTCCACCAGTTGCCAATCTCATCTATCTTGGAACATTTGCTTGAAATGATTGAATTGATTGATAATGGCTAGTTAAAAAAATAGTGAAAACCGAAATCGGCGACTTTCCACCCGTTAAAAAAGAACGCGGAAAGTCGAAAATGGAAACTCGAAATTTGAATTCGCGTGCGCAAAGAGGTGCGGGAATTCAAATTCCGACTTTCCGACAGCGAATTTCCGCAGATTGTATTTTTTTGCGAGCAGGAAATTGAATTTCCATTTGAACTGCTATAATCGATGATGGAAAGTGGAAATATGAATTCCCGCGAATTCAAATTTCGTGTTTCCATTTTCGACTTTCCGGGAACTTTTTAACGTGTGTAAAGTCGCCGATTTTGGTTTTCCACTATTTTTTAACGAGCCATTAGAGAAATGAACAAACGTTTTGTTCGACACGTTTCCGCTCAGGTTCGGACACTTTGCGCGATTTGAGAGGTCGATTTTGTATGTCGCACCGTCTGAAATTGAAAGTTATTGAGGCCAGCATTAAAGTACTGCGTTGTACATTTGATCTCAACAGTCATACTATCTCCGAACTTGACGCACGCCCCGAAATGTTGTATTTACAGTAGCGCTTTCTGTTTAATTGTTTCTGTTGATTCTTGCAACTGTGAATTGATGACTTTGGTGATATTTGATAAAGGGCTAATAAAATACAGGATTTCTGAAATTCTTGAAAAACCAAATGAGTATCGATATTCTAGTAAGCTTTTTTCGTGGTTTCTGACCCAAAAACCAAGTTTCAAGTCTTTAGCTAGTCAGGTAATCGAGATATTTGCTTTTTTTACAATGCTATTTACAAGAGGGCAAAATTAACACAATTTCGCTTTTTCCGAGTGCTATTTCCGGAAAATTATCAACATATAATCCTACTTCTTACCAGATCGTTGCTTCAAACTTTCGAATACTCAATTCTAACCAGTTTTTTCAATCTTATCAACGTGAGGTCAATTATTTTAGCCAATTCTCATCGAAATTTTAAGTTCTTGCTGCCTTTAAGACGAGTATAACACATTTATCCACTGATATCATGTTAACATAAATCCCACCTTCTCTGGTATTTCCAAACTAGTAGTTTACTTAAGTGACGTCACAGACTAGCAGTTTACTTTTAGTTTACTACTAGTGAAAGAACATTTGACGAAATGCATTACCGTATTATACGCCACTTCTAGTAAACTTACGTTTAACTAGCCGTAGACTTCCAAGTCTACGGCTAGTGGAAAATATAAGTAAACTACTAGTTTGAAAATACCAGAGTTGTTCATGTTTTACAAACTAAAAACTCTGTTTCAGAAATACCGGCAAAGTGACCAACACCACTGTGTACACTCTGTCTCCACTCTCCGCCTTGAAAGCTCACCACAATACATATACAGTAGATCTTCTTTGTTGTAGCGATAGCTGTGGTCGCCCTCCTCTTGTGTACACCTTTAAAGCCGATATTATTGTTCAAAAGTCACCAGAAGAAAACAAAAAGAGGCGATAGAGTGTATTTCCGCTTTCCTTATCTTTTCTTGACTATTGAACACCACAAATGATATATAGAATTTAGAATACTCGGTTATCTTCATTTTGATATAAATTTGGTGTGACTTGCAAATGGTGTGTGATACCAGTTAGCATGAAGAGAGAACTTTATGACTCAGACGTATCGAGGATTATTTCCTCATCATCATTGAGATATTGGATTATCAAAAAACTTGGGTAATTAAACCTCCCGAATTTTTTCTATTAATTTTTTTAATTTCTCCTATCGCTTCTGTATTTGCTGTCGCACCTGTCATGGGTGTATCAAATAAATAAATAATTTAATGAATAAACAAGTTCTGTGAAAGATAAACCTGCTTATTTACTAAATTATCGAATTTATTATTTGTATAGAAGACTTATTTCTAATTGTAACTTTTTCAAGACTGTTTAGGGTTTGACAATCGTCGCGAACTCTGACAATAAGATAATAAGTGTAAGGATGAATGAACATACCATTTTGGACCAGTCTTACACACGGCGATGTTCGAGAAGGCGTCCGAATAAGAAAACGATACGTAGGACTAAAAAAATCAAAAAGAAATACTAGAAATCCGTCAAATGTTCCCCGGGAATTTCGAACCGGCATTTTCGTGAATACTTTAAAGGGAGACTGCCATTCAAAAATTTCTCTTCAATATCATTTAATTTAGGCTAATTAGACAATGTAAAGTCAAAAAAAATTTTTTTTGAATCGTTTAGATGTTCTTTTGAAACAAAAGATACAATAAATCGTTCCGATATGCAAAGATCATGTACAGCTGAAGCCGATAAAACTAGGAAGTTTTTAGATCACGCACTACAGATCACTGTATAATTCGTTCAGAATTTTTTAATAATTTTTTTCACTTATGTTTATGATGTCGAAGGCATCAGATAAGTTATATGACCTCAACTTGACTTGCTTGGCAGACTCGCTTTAAAAACTGGCAATGTATATTTTATCAAATAGATGATTAAAAATCAGGTAATTGCAATTTTTTTGCGGCATTTCAAAAGCATTGTGAATATTTTCAGTGCATTGTATTCAATCATTTCGTTTTCTCCCCAGCATTTCCACATAAAGTTGTTCCTTTCTAAAAACATTGTTCGTGTAAACAAAGCCCAGCTATCACGATAATCGTTGCACGTTGTTCCAGTTTATGCAAAAAAAGTGTATTGTTCGAATTTACGAAGGCTCAAAGTCTACGAAAGCTCAAAAAATCACTATAATATGTTTTGGGAAAAAATGCCAAAATTGCCGAATTTGCGGAAAATATTTTTTCCGGTTTGCCGAAACTATGCTCTGCCGTATTAGCCCTGTTACATGTATATATCCAATTGGGCATGTGATTTCGCAGATGTCATCGGTATCCGTCACACGCAGCGGTTGAAGCTTGGATGTAGCGGCTAAATGGGAGATATTATCGGCATAAAAATGTACATTTGTAAAATAGCAACGCTGTTTGGGAAAGAACACAAGAGAAAGATTCTTTTTTTTCTAAAAAGGACGAAATTAACAATGAAATTAAATTAAAATGAAATTAAGATGAGTAGCCTATCTAGCGATAATCCGCATGGCCGATTTAGTACAAATCAACTTGGAAAAGTTGTTTTCTTAATTTTGCAAACATCACTGTTTATTTTTTCACCTCAAAGATTCTTCCTGGTGCATTTCGCTTTTTTTTTAAATTACAGAACTGCTTCTTTTGATAGTTAACTTGGCGCTTGTGTATAATTTTAATATACTTAGGGTGAAAAGATCATATTGTTAGCATAACGATTATTGATTGATTAGAGATAAGAGAAATTATTGATTATTGATCATTTGATCATTTGGTGTTGAGTAATCAAACTAACTGTCGACAGCATACTTGCAACCATTACGGCATACTTCTTGACTGAAATAAATCAATTTTGTTTAAAATTTCTTTATTATTTCTAATATTCTTTTTATTTAATACTGTGACTTAGCTGTTACAGTTCTTTTCGCTTCTAGAGGACTTATACTCGTTCAAAGGACTTACACTCGTCGCGTTTTCTATAAATGCAAGCTACCGTACGCTTCATATCCTGATAGATTATCACTACTCAAACTAGAGACTCTTGAATTGCGCCGCAAACTATCTGATCTTTGTTTTACCTATAAAGCTACACATGGACTTATTGATCTTGACAATCCTTCTTTCTTTATTCCCTCTATAAATACTAGATCTACCCGCAGACATGCATTCCAATATCGTAAACACAATGTTAAATCTACTCGCTTCTCGAACTTCATATCAAATCGTGTTGTTAGCAATGGGAATAAACTTAGTAATAATTCTATTATCTGCCCCTCAGTTAGTTGCACTGTGCATTTTTTTGTTTTAAAATTTTAATTAAATTCAGACTTTTTTGAGGAGATGAAAAGAACTAGTTATCGTGCGGATTTCCTGATCATCATATAGCTAGTTTGACTTGCCTATGCATACATGTAATTAATCGATACTAACATTGGACCTACATAGGTCGCTCCACTTTTTTTCTGATGAAAATCGGGTTTTCAAATTTCGAGAACTTGCCACTATGTTTCTAGGACCCAGCTCAAATGGGAGTCCATGGGGTTTTCAGAAATTTTGAGCCAAATCAGTGAGGTCGATGTCCTGCACTACCGGGAATCTGAGCCTGTGGCTTAAATGCGGCGGGCATCCAAAATTTTCGATTCGAAATAGCTAAAACAATTGATCTCATGTTGATAAACTCCAAATACTGATCAAAATATGCTTTTGAATTTTTTTTCTTCATTTTTTTAAATCAGTGTTTTTTAAAATAAAATTCGACCTATTTCATATGAGATTAACTTGTTTTTTTCGTTTCCCGGTCCCTTTAGTGTGGATACTTATGTTTGTACAGTATCGGCGTAAAGTGATGAGACGCTTTTTCATTTTTTTATAACTTTTGATCCAGGAAAGCAATCAAGCTGATCTTTTGACCCAATGTACAGAATTTATCAGGGAATATTACCATGATGTGTTGGTGTAATTAAATTAGTCCATTATTGCGTAGTGATGATGCAATCGAAGTACACTTTTTTGAAAATTACCATTTTTTTAGTGAAAAGTCCTGTTCCTCTGAAACATTGTGAGAGTGTAGACATCTACTAGGGCTGCACAGGAAAAAAATTCGGAATGGATCCGACCCTGATTTCGAACCGTAGCTTTGTTGCAATTTTGACCCCCAAAATTTAAAACTCAGCTTCTAGATGTGCTAACGACCCGTTCTAAGCGCCAAAATGATGCTAGTGGTAAGCGATGTTTACTCCCAGATTATGGTAGTCATAGCTCTCATTCGCCCTCAGGGCATGAAAAACAAAAATTTTTGGAAGGGCTGATTTTGAGACCCTACCGTTCAGAGGGCAGGTGTTCTAAAATTCTGGTTCCTGTGCAAGCAGCTTTGTAATGCATCATATATTTATTTCCCTTATTTTGGTTTAGTTCCTATTCCTTTCAGACCCGCAGCAAAAGATATGCTGAGGTCGACTCGGTCTCTCGCGCTTTCTCTCTTACTGCTCACGTCCCTGGGCCTCTATTGATGAAATCTCGTGTTTTCAATACACCAATGCATATTAGAGATGCTCACAAAAGTTTTTACACTGTTGCTAAACTTTGATCTTTGATCTTTGTATTTTGATCTTTACTCGCTGAAACCGAGTATACCTCAACTTAAGCTTTGCTGCGGGTCTGAAAGGAATCGGAACTAAACCAAAATAAGGGAAATAAATATATGATGCATTACAAAGCTGCTTGCACAGGAACCAGAATTTTAGAACACCTGCCCTCTGAACGGTAGGGTCTCAAAATCAGCCCTTCCAAAAATTTTTGTTTTTCATGCCCTGAGGGCGAATGAGAGCTATGACTACCATAATCTGGGAATAAACATCGCTTACCACTAGCATCATTTTGGCGCTTAGAACTGGTCGTTAGCACATCTAGAAGCTGAGTTTTAAATTTTGGGGGTCAAAATTGCAACAAAGCTACGGTTCGAAATCGGGGTCGGATCCATTCCGAATTTTTTTCCTGTGCAGCCCTAGTAGAAGTCTACACTCTCACAATGTTTCAGAGGAACAGGACTTTTCACTAAAAAATTGGTAATTTTCAAAAAAGTGTACTTCGATTGCGTCATCACTACGCAATAATGGACTAATTTAATTACACCAACACATCATGGTAATATTCCCTGATAAATTCTGTACATTGGGTCAAAAGATCAGCCTGATTGCTTTCCTGGATCAAAAGTTATAAAAAAATGAAAAAGCGTCTCATCACTTTACGCCGATACTGTACATCAACAATTATTTTTAAATTTAATTACATATCTGCACTCACGATATTGCATGATGTAAGAAAAGGAAAAGTAGCAAAACCGTAGCATGACGAGTAGAAAGCATTGCACTGAGCCGATCAGTGAATTTTTAGAGCTGCCCTAGTGCCGTCTCCTCCCAACACTCTCACAATTGTCTCCTCGCAATTGCCTCTCTCATATATTCACCTTCTGTGTAGCGACGGCTTGTTTTGTTGGAAGATCAAATTTCCACCGAAGATAGCAGATCAACCCAATCAAAAGAATTACTGATATGGTAAAACAATGTATCCGTAGAGAGATGTTCGGACAGAGACGAATTATGACGTCGAAATTACGAGTATATTTTCACACAATGATCTTTGTGATCTTATGGCGCACTAAAAACAGGGAAAAATGGAATATGGCGAGTTTCCAGGCTCAAAAAAGTACACTGGGAATCCGAAAATGTAAACGGAATTGGCGGACTCGAAAGCTGTACGGGAATTCAAATTTTGACTTTCAAAATGCGATTTTCTGCTGTTATAAAAAATAAATAATGCCGAAATTTCATTTTTCGACCTTTATAGCGTAGGAACTTGAATTCTTACTTAATATCCTATGTATTTAAAACCGCTGAAAATCGCAGTTGGAACTTCAGAATTTTAATTCCCGAGCATCTTTTCGCGTAAGCGAATACAATTTTTTTTGAGTGTCCAGGTGTTTTTTAGATCCTGGAAACTCGCCATTTTCCATTTTCTGCTGTTTTTAGAGCGCTATTAGTTAACTTGGTTTTTTAGTGAATTTAGTGACCTTGTCGAAGTGAATAAACGCAACTACAACAATTCATGCAGTATCATTGTTGCTTGGATCATTCTTGCCCATGAACAAGCAGCAAAGATACTCTATGAATTTGAACGTCTTATTTACTTAATGCTACATGTTATTGATAAATTCATTTGCAGATGACATTTCCTGATTAATAGATGGTAATTTAATCAAAGTAATGCCTCCTTGAAGGCAATATCTCACAGATTCAAAACAGTGCAGGCCGATGCATTAGCATGGCACTAGGTCGGATGATAACCCATGAATAAGAAGCGACTGAATGAAAACTATTTGCATATGAGAGACAAGAGCTAATGAATAGACAAATTTTTGAGCGTATAAAAATCACTTGTTTTATTTGTAGAAGCGACTTTCTTCTTTTGCATGGTTCAGAAACTATGCCGATCTCTTTTATGCATCGGCACCATTATCATATATCGCGCGGCGAAGGTCAGCCGGGTTAGAAAGAGGCAGCGGAGAGACAATCGAGATTCGGGGCGAGATGTAGAAGGCTACATCTCGCCCGCCTCTCGATTGTGACTTCCGTTCGTTAGCACCATTTGTCATTTTCTTATGCAAGTACATTTTATACGCAAAATATGCAAATGGTTCTCATCCAGTCGGTTATTATTCACCGGTTCTCATTCGACCTAGTGCCATTAGCATTATTTGTTTAAACAAAACAATGTGCGCAGTGGTGTACTAAATTTGCTTTTGCCTTTATCGCCGTGTTACTCACAATATAAACAGTGAATGACAATAATTATGCCTCCTCCGGATTTTCAGGGTAATATTGATGAAAGTAGCGCGCGAAAGTAATCTATTTTTTTGTTTGCTTTTTCTCTATATACTCATGGAATAGCGAAACAGCAACTAAAAAGTAAGTTACATTTCGCTCGCTACATACTACCCTACCCTACCCTACAACCTACCCTTCAAAACCGGAGTCTGGGTTTCGAGAAGAGATCTTTTGGGCTTCTCTCTTTGTCCTGTTGTCATGTAGTCGTCCTTGACTACACCGCACCACATCAGAAACCCGGAACTATTTGGACCAAATGTTAGCAAGTGCTATGACACATAAATTCAATTAAATCAATTATATATAGTTCTTCTGCTTACAAGGGAACTATCCCAACTTAATATGGCCATATGACATGGGAATAATTTACCTGAATCAGTTTTTGATGCTGATTACGAATCCGTTTTCAAACGTTGCCCAATCGAGCTGAGATTCGAGAAAATCGATATTCAAATTCGCTAGTTTATTCGGAAATTCGTGAGACTTCCCATATAAACCATCCCAATGCGTTCATAAGCTCATCCATCAATAATCCAAACACCTCCTGCTGTAATTTAGTGGATGTTGTAGGTAAGTTGTGAATTTTCGAATAAAATAGTCGAATTTCAAGATCGATTTTCTCGAATCTCAGCTCGATTGGGCAACGTTTGATAACGGATTCGTAATCAGCATCGAAAACTGATTCAGGTAAATTATTCCCATGTCATATGGCCACATTAAGTTGAGAGAGTTCCCTTGTTAACTTAATTTTTCGATGTATACTACTACGCTTGTGCTTCCCCGTTGTGACGTAGTACACTATGTATCCAACAATCTTCTTGTTAGTATCTTTAAACATAATAAACAATATTCCCCGTGTTAATCGTTGTGAGAGTCTTGCAAACTCAACGGTCACAGGGGTGATTTGCGATCGCAGCCTCCCCATCGAGGGTAGAGGGGGGGGGGGACGAGCGTATCGATATGATTTTCAACAAATAGGTACTTCTCATAAAATATTTACTCTTCAAACAGCACAGATCTTCGTACATTTTTTGCCCATCGCCCAATTTTGCTGAAACATTATGAACTGCAATTGAAGAGGCATCACCAGAGTTGGTCTATCAATATCCCAGCCCCTTCAAATGCGTGTGAGTACCTAGATTTTGGGTCAAAAACGCGTGTGGGTAACCCGATTTTGAGATAAAAACGCATGTGGGTACCCCAAAATCGTGAAAATTTCAAGAAAATCGTCAATTTATGGTCCAATTTCGAATCACGGATGATTTTCCCCCTGGCCCTTCTATCTCGGTAGTCCGAAGAGAGACTCTTTACAGCCTCTCTCTCGCACGGGAGAGTGATCAACGGGACAATGAGTTGGAATGAGAGTGAGAATTTCGGGCCGATTTCGGGCCGGACCGATTTTCTGGACTCTTAGTAATCGCACTGATATGATTAAAATATCATCGGATAAATTAGTTTCAAATTAGATCGTTGTTTTCCTTATGAATAAGTAGGCGGTTTTATAAAGAATATCCGATGCCGGTACGAACTGTAACTCGTGAATGAAAACTAATTCAATCAGAACTCTAATCTGAGAATCCATTCTTCGGAAATACGGTACTAGAACCCTTTCGTGCGGAACGCAATCTTTGAGAACTGTTTTGACTAAAACCCTGATCAAAGAACCACTCGATTGGAATTATGGGAATGGAACGAGTGATTTGAGAACAAGGGATGCAAATCCGAGGATATGGAAAACGAGTCTGAGACCCAATTAGCGTAGAACTTTTTGATGAAAACCAACGTTTCGGAATCGAGATTTCGAAACCAACGTTTTGGAACCGAGATTTGGAATCCTAGTAGACATGCAAATCGCTAGACACATGGTGGTAGAATGAAATAATGCAAATCGCTCTTCCCAACAGGAGGGCAACAGGGTGATCGACTCTAGATCTCATTTAAAAAATCTTGCACAGCCTTGCTCGTTCCGAAAAATGATAATGACACTGAAACGTTATAATAATAAATTTATGCGTTTTACAAGAAAACACGGTAAATAATAATAGATAAATAAATTTAAAAGAATGATGAACACACAACAACAAAACAAACGTGGAGGTTGAATAAAGGACATAGGTCTATGGGGATAGGGCAAATATCTTGTCAATTTAACTCAGGGAAACTGAAAGTAATTCGGTTTTTCGGTTGTACGAGGAGCCTTGCCGCTCTAGGAAAGAAGCTATTATGCCTGTAATGAAATCGTGAGCCTGGATTGTTGAAATTTAGACCATTATGAGTGATATAGGGGCGAAAGTAGTGAGGTTTTAAATTTGAGATCCTATATTTACCTCTGATAAATTTCATGGCAGCTTTGATATCTATTTCTTCTCTACGCTTTTCTAGAGTATCTAAGTTTAGTTGTTTATTCCTAAGGGAAACTTTCGGCATTGAATCCCACGCTGCATTAAAACAGCGCTTGAATACTCGTCTAGTGAAATAATTCTGTACTCGTTCTAAGATCTTTTTGTCACCTTTTTGGTATGGATTAAAAACTGTAGATGCACTTTCAAGTATGGGTCTGATATAGATTGAATATGTTTTTAGTAGAATGGATACATTTTTGGTGCGAAGAGCTCTAAGGATTATGTGGCATGCAGTTTTCGCCTTTGAAGCTGTTTGTCTGCTATGGGCGGAGAATGTTAGGGTCTTCTGAATGAGGAAACCGAGATCTCTAACCATGTCCTTCTGCTCAAGAGTTGCAGTTCCGATGTTGTATTTTCGCTTAGGGTTAGATCTACCTAGGTGTAATGAATTACATTTGTGCGCAGCAAGTGGAAGTTGCCACTCATCGGACCATTTTACAATGGTATCGATTGATGTTTGTAGGTGTAACGGGGAATCACCAGCTTCAAAAGAGCGATAAATTTTTATATCATCTGCGTACATTCTAGCTACAACTCCGTTTTGTTGGGCTAGTGAAGGAATTTCTGAGGTATATATGAGGAAAAGAAGCGGACCCAAAACGGAGCCCTGTGGGACACCGCTTGTAACACTAAGTGAATGCGATAGCTTTTCACGGACTCTAACCTGGAAGGATCGATTACTTAAATAGGCGAATATCCAATTAACAGTCTTATCCGACAATCCAATGGTTCCAAGTTTCATTTGGAGTTTAGCATGAGAAACTCTATCGAAAGCTTTTGCAAAGTCAAAATATATTACATCAACCGGTTTTCCTTCGCTGATAGAAGAAGTCCAATGCTCCAATACTTCCAACATTTGCATTTCGCGCGATCTTTTCTGTCTGAAACCATATTGTTCATCTGGGAATATTGCTAACGATTCACAATGAGTAATTATTGATTTGCATAACAGACGCTCAAATATTCTACAGAAGAAAGAGGTAATAGAAATTGGTCTATAGTTTAGTGGGTCCGAAAAAGGTGGTGATTTCTTGACAGGGGTAATGATGGAATGACGCCAGGGGGAAGGAACCACCCCTGTTTCAAAGGAACAACGAAAGATTATTTCTAGTGGTTCAGCTATTGGTACGGCTATTTTCTTAATGAATGAGAGATCTATATTCTCTGGAGTACGACAGGAAGAGCGCTTCCATTTTTCAATTAGGGCGCATATTTCATGTCGAATAAACAGTGGTTCTTGATAATTGCCAAAAGTTGGGAGTTGTGAAAGTTGGGGTAGTGTTCCATTATCAACAGTGAATACACCCGCAAACGCATTTGCAAGTAGGTTAGCTTTACCTAAGTCATCCATAATGAGAAGGCCATTTTTGTCCTTAAGTCCCTCAACTCCTTTCTCTTTATTTGAGCAGCGCTTCATATATCGAAAGAACTTATTACTATCTTCGCTATCGATTATTTTCCGTTCTATGGTTTTCTGGTATCTATCCAATTCTTTTCTGAATTCCTTATTTAGTTGTTCAAAATTATGACTATCAAGGGGGTCCTTGCTATTGATTGATTTCTGCCAAGCACAAAACCTTCTGTGCAAGAGTCTTTCGATATGGGGAGGGAGTTTCCCATGGGTAACATTTATTCTAGTCCATGGTACATGGATATCTATCGATTTTTGAATTAATTTTAGCAATATGTCATACATTTGATCTACTCCCACTATTGTAGAGAATAAACCTGTCCAGTCAACATTTGCTAATTGTACATTAATGAGATCGTAATTCGCCTTTCTGTAGTCTCTTTTCAATACAAATGAAGGAACAGAGTGTTCCACAGATATCTTGAAATCAATTGTATAATGATCAGACTTACAAAACGGCGGGCCAACATTGATTTGTCTGATTAGGTTAGGGTGATTACAAAGCACGAGATCTAATGTATTTCCGTGTATGTGGGTCGGTACGAACTGTAACTCGTGAATGAAAACTAATTCAATCAGAACTCTAATCTGAGAATCCATTCTTCGGAAATACGGTACTAGAACCCTTTCGTGCGGAACGCAATCTTTGAGAACTGTTTTGACTAAAACCCTGATCAAAGAACCACTCGATTGGAATTATGGGAATGGAACGAGTGATTTGAGAACAAGGGATGCAAATCCGAGGATATGGAAAACGAGTCTGAGACCCAATTAGCGTAGAACTTTTTGATGAAAACCAACGTTTCGGAATCGAGATTTCGAAACCAACTTTTTGGAACCGAGATTTGGAATCCTAGTAGACATGCAAATCGCTAGACACATGGTGGTAGAATGAAATAATGCAAATCGCTCTTCCCAACAGGAGGGCAACAGGGTGATCGACTCTAGATCTCATTTAAAAAATCTTGCACAGCCTTGCTCGTTCCGAAAAATGATAATGACACTGAAACGTTGGTTCCGAACTCTCGGTTCCGAAACGTTGGTTCCGAAATCTCGTTTCCGAAACGTTGCTTTTCATCGAAAAGTTCTATGCTAATTGGGTCTCAGACTCGTTTTCCATATCCTTGGATTTGCATCTCTTGTTCTCAAATCACTCGTTCCATTTCCATAATTCCAATTGAGTTGTTCTTTGATCAGGGTTTTAGTCAAAACAGTTACGAGACTTTGTTCACGTTACAAAGCCTATTTTCTCAATCAAAAAGTTACAATGGCGATAGTTTTCATTCACGAATTACAGTTCGTGCCGGCATCGAATATCCCTTTTGTCCGAAATAATCCCTTTTTCCATCTTTTTATCCAAATGTGTATAGACTGTGACAGAAGGAGAGTTTCACTTTCGTCTAGAAATGGATTGAGTTGTGATTGAAAAACGGGGTCGAGCGAGTGTTCTCTTCTCTCTCTTCTTTCCTTTATTTCCAACCCGGTGGCTGTTGCATAGTAAACTCACTTTTTAATATTTTCATATTCTATGTGATTACTCGAAATCGTTCCATTCCAATTTTTACACTCGCTTTTTACATTTTCGGCTTCTATTCATAATGCTTGGACGGAAATGCGTTAAAGATATACGTCGAGTTAATTTGCAACACTGCGCTCTGACAGCACTTACTCGCTTTCTTTGTATACGAGATAGTGCTGCCAGAGCGGAGAGGCGAATTAGCTCGGGATGTGACATGCCTTTTTTGCAGCTGAATATATGAGGACTACACTCGTCGTCTGTCTATTCCTCGCGACCCTTTTACATGCAGGTATGACCGACTCGATAGTTAGAATAGTTGGTTGGCCGGATAAATATTTAATTATTTTGGGCAATGATAGGTGTCTAAATACATCCAAAAACACTTTCAGAAAGCAAGGCCCTATTTAGCAGTGCTGCTCCTACGTCAGCATCAATGACAGCTGCTCCAGTAGGCAGCACACATCTCATCGCGAACGCTACAACGCCATCCTCACCCGCCGACGACGACGATAAAGAACTGGCGAAGATTGCCGCCTCGTGCCTAACCCGTGAGGAGCATGAGCATATGACGGGCGACATGCTCAGGGACTGGACGGCACGATTCATTAATGGGAGATTAGTACCCGAAGCGCAGAAGGCGATTGGCCTGGTAGAGCTGCGATCCGTGGCTGGATTTGCACCGCCCGGACCGTGGACAGCGTATCGGGAGCCGACCGAAGACGAGATCGCAGCCGCCCCAACCGTCGAGGAATATTACGAACTGCGTGAGCCTCGCAGTGAGGATCGCAGCCTTGATAGCGGTTATTTGGTCGAAAGGAATTTGCCTCCCGCCATCGATTTCTTAGACGCACGATTCCCCGCCATTCGAGCCATATATCGTCGCAAATTTGAGGCGATTCGACGTCGTCATGAGGATGCAAAAATGAGAATAGATAGGAATGAAGTTGATGAGATGATTGAGGAGTACATCACCACTTCCCGCCGCGTACGCGATGCAATCACGGTCATGATTCAGAAGGACGATTGGTGTTGGTAAAAATGATTTTATTTATTTATTTATTTATTTATTTGATACACCCGTGACAAGTGCGACAGCAAATACAGAAGCGATAAGAAAGATAATACTGCTTCACGATTTGTACGTGTAGGATATTGTTATATGTGTTCTTTACAAATATAATTATGTGGCAGTAATAAATGCGTTTTTAAAGGGCCAACGTGTGTTTACTCGATGCATCATTAATCGCTCACGTTTGAAGATTGGGCACTTCTTCGGTTTCTGGCCACCCACCCCCCCCCCTCTCAGACCCCCCAACCCCCCCCCCCCTCCTCTCTCCTCTCGTCGCAATCATTTCGAGTAGTAACCGATCATCTTCTCGGTTGTGGTAAAAACAACCGCATCATGATTTATAGAATGATAAAATGAGAGTTATGTCTCCTCTTTTCCCATACTATCTCATCCTAATCCAATTTCATTTCCATATCACCCCATTCCCCTATAAATACATTTAATTCCTTCTCTCCGGTTCAGTTCAGAGCTCTCCCATTTATGAGAGCTCGGGGAGCATTTCGCCCTCGTGGACATCGTCCTCCCAGTGAGGACGACCGCTCCATTCGATCGAAAAGATCGAAATGGAGGGGGAGGGGGGGGGTAGAGGTGTGGGGGTGGCCAGAAACCGAAGAAGTTCCGAAGATTGTTCTCTTCTCTATTGTTCTCTCTTGTATCGTATTGTGTCTAATATTGAGCGTATCAAAAGCACTTGTTTTCTTTGTACGAGAGGGTCTGCAATGACTATTCCTTGTTTTTCATAGTTTAGAAACTCTGAACGATCTTTCTAGAGATTTTGTTATCATAGAGGGACCAGGCAGATCTAGAGGAACTCAGGGAGTGCGAGGAATTCAATGTGCTCTTTGAACTCTAGTTTGTTATTATTGGTATTCCCGAGTTCTGTTATTTTGTCGACTAGGATGCAATTACCAACAAAGAATGAAAGATTAGGATTATTACGACCAAGATTCATAAAGCGGTGTACAATCCCTTATATACATATGTGTGATACAGTATCGAAGAACGATCTGCCCAAACTGATGACTGTAGTACTCCGGAATTGTACGTGTCCATGTCCGCGCAATCTTTATATTCTATTTTTTTCTATCTTTTAATCTGAAAAATCAATTTGTTATGTAATCCAAGCTCTATATGCAATCATAATATGAAAGAAATACTTTATCAAAACGAGATTCAAATTAATTAACAAGAAAAAGACAAAAGTCTAAATACCTATGTTTGTAGAATATACTAGTAAGGCGTGGAATATCGAAAAAAAGTTGACGTCGGCCAAGGTGGAAAAGTATAAATGCTCATAAGATTACTGTAGAAGGTTAAAATTTTTATCTCGAATAGACGTTCACGATAAACTTTCTACAGTATTCCTGTGCACTTTTCCTCTAGAGCACATCTTAACATTTTTATACCTAAAATTCAAAGTAGAAGAATAATAGTAGTTATTAAAATATGCTATAGTAGTTCTCTTCATCACAATTTAAAGTTTATTATTTTCAAAAACAATAGTACAGACTACGCTAAAGGGTTTAGAAATGTATGCGTCCTTTTTGTTGTCGACCGCATTGAACTCCCACTGTCCGGTTTTCTCGTTGCACTTCATGATGCGGTCAGCAATAATATCCG
Source organism: Parapristionchus giblindavisi (assembly GCA_943737045.1). Lineage (NCBI taxonomy): Eukaryota > Metazoa > Nematoda > Chromadorea > Rhabditida > Diplogasteridae > Parapristionchus > Parapristionchus giblindavisi. The sequence goes on from CALSFV010000234.1 coordinate 808,268, forward strand.
CGGCGTAACCCTGAAGTTTATCTGATATATAAGACCTCACAAATCACTGGCTTTAATAGGAAGATTTATGATTCACACGTTGAGAAAAGAAAAGAAAATTATCATTTCGTTTCGTTACTTTTGAACTGCTCAATGAGTGCTCATTATTTAGTAGCTCCTTGTTTTTTAGGAAAAGTGCTATTTCGAAACTCTACGTACACTCTCTCATTCATTTTGTGAGCGAGAGAGTGTGACGAGAGAGGAGAGTTAAATCAGCTTTGGTATGATATTCCGTTGTATTAAATTTACATTCAATTAGCCAATTGGACGAACAACGCAATGTTTTCGTGGGTTATTTGACTGTTCTTATCAAGTTTCTATTTGGACGTTTTCTTGAATGGAGAATATATCTCTCAGAGACCGAAGGATAGAACTTGTGGATATGAAGATACCCCCTACTTTGACCCCCTCTACATAAGACATGTAGACAGGATAAATTATTATTATTATAAAAAACTTACATTCACGACCGTCTCAAGTTGATGGTAGCAACTGGGGCACGTCACTTCTGTGGTGGTGATATCAGGAGCGCCGCAGATACACCGAGTGCTGCCCATTAGACAATGCTTCTTGCATAAAGCTTCAGCATATACGACCTTTGCGCACTCTGTAATAATATTAATATTATTCGCTAACAAGACTTGCAAGACTAATGTGGTGTTACATTTTCGAAACGTGCGCACGCCGTAACCTCCGCCGTAACGACGGAGACGCGGCGGAGGGGGTTACGGCGTGCGTACGTTTTGAAAATATAACATCACAACCACTTCTTAGCCAGATCGGATGGAGTTCATAGTGGTTTTTAATGTCTATCGTAGCCTGATGGATTTATTACATTTGGCATCTCCCATTTATTGATGTGAATGTATTCAATCAACAGAGATGTTGAAAAGTCGGGGGGGGGGGATAAAACTCTAATAGTTTTACACACTTTATCGCCACTTTTTCTTTTCTTCTCTTAATTACCTGTATTACCGATCATTAACGTTCAGAGGTGAACAATGTCATAATAATTTAAAGGTGGACTCCCGCGAATATTTTCGTGAACAAACTGTGCAGACAGAATCATAGCAAAAGTTATTCTACATACCGTACACTATTTATTTTATGCTGATTCAGCTTATTGATCGCTAGAAACATGAATGAACCATCAGGCCCCGTGCAGGGAAAGGCGCGCTTTTTGAAAATAGGAAAGTTCGGCAATAGGATTCGAACCCGCGACCATGCGCTTTCTAGTCAGAAGTTTTACCACTACGCTAAGGGAACGATAAGTAGTCTTCCTATCTTCTTGCATATCACTACACCCTTGCATAAGCGAGGTGTAGGAAATTTGCATGATCATTCGCGGGTCTCCACCTTTAACGCTCACCGGTCTTACAATAGTATCTTGTACTCTGCTCAAAATTCAAGAAAAGAAAAGAGAGCTGATCAAACTATCCTAGTTTTGCACACTATCTCGCCGTTTAATGATATTTTCTTTTTTTTCGTGACTTCTGAACCCTACATAATCAACGAGCCAGTATAGCTACAGCATGACATCAGTCTTATATTTGAGAAGGTAACTTACTTGGTTCGGGTTCGGGGGCGGGTTTGGGTTTCGGCGCTTTCGGTTTATTAGGGGCACATGCGATAGTGATGCTTACAACGGCAAAGGAGACTAGGAGGAATTTCATGGCTTGAGGTGATGATGGTTGGAACGATTTCCCATGCACTTATATAGGGCATAACGAGAACGGAAGATCAGCTAAGTTTTTTCAATCGTCAAAAGCGAAAGTTGGATATGCCGTTAGTGATAAGGATATTTGGATAGCGACAGTGAGATAAATCAATTTTGGTAGGCTTTCACTTTCGTTAAGCACATCAAGAACACAGTACGTCTAGAGTGTAGTCTCATGAACGTCAAAGAGAAGATCGAACATATCTCGTTTCTATCAATCCATGCATATCTTTTCTGATTGAGAGAGATTTGTCATTGCATCCACTGTTCAATTGATCTCTATAGGCTCCATTTTCAACTATATTGCAACCTTTCCACACTTGCGAATATAGCATTACATTACTCATACCACTGTAAAGGTGATCAAATGTAGTAGAGATCCGCATTGAACAACCGGTTCGGTATTGTTGGATATTAAAGGTGGAGTTCGACGAATATTTTCGTGAACAAACTGTGATAGCAAAAGTTATTAATCATTCCGTACATAAATTATTGTATGCAAATTCAGGTTATTGATCGCTAGAATCATGAATGATTCATGCTTGATGTACAGGTAATATAGGCAAAGGCGCGAAATTTGGAAAATAGAAAAGTTCGGCAATAGCTTTCGAACCGGCGACGTTACACTAACTAGGTAGCACTTTTACCACTGCGCCATGGGATTGATGAATGACCGTTCTAATTTCTTGCATATGATTTATCCCTAGCATAACAGATATGTTATGCATTTGCATAGAGATTCGAGGGTCACCATCTTAAAAATGATAAGAACTCATTCCGCGCGATTGTGACTCATACAACCGTGCAAAGTCGTGCATTTCTTCATGATTTTTCAGCCATTTTCAGGCTTCATGTCGGTTGTTTTTAACCATTAATTCAATGGAAATAAATGAGGACGACTTGGCACGAATAATTTTTTAAATGATCGTCACGAAAAATATCGTTGCATTTATATTTGCCTTAAGCAAAAGTTATGGAATGTGTTGGGTCCCAAGTGCAAACCCTGACTATCGTCAGGAGTACTGTTTTCTTGATTGGAGAAAAATGTTTTTAATTAACAGAGAATTTCAACAGAAGTAGGGGTAATTTTCGCAGCAGGGGTAATGTTAGTTGCCGGCGAATTCCACTGAGTCAGTTTCAACTTAGATCGGGGTGTGCCTTTTTAAAACAAATGAATAAGTAGGAGATTTTGTAAAGAATATACCGCTTATCTGAAAAAAGTCAATTTTCCCATCTTATCCTAATGTGTGATAGAAGGAGAGTTTCACTTTCTTCAAGAGGTGGGTTAGATTGTGAGATAACGGGGTCGAGCTAGTGTTCTTATCCTCTCTCTTCTTTCTTTTATTTCAAACTGGTTGTTGTTGCATATTAAACGCACTTATTGCATTGATAGGTGATTTTTATAAGAATTGTTCATATTTGAGTTTTGGACTCTCGCTTTTGCAGTCTCGGTTGTATATTTATCTCGCCTTCGCCATTTACATATAGATTAATGCTTTAATCATGCACCCTAGATAATTTGAAAATCACCGCTCTGACAGCACTCTATCGCTTTCGTTGTCAGCGACAGAGTGTGGCCAGAGCGGAGAGAATTAAACTCGTGTTTGCCTTTAACATGCACTATTTCCAGTTATATGTTGACTACACTCGAAATCTGTCTTCTCCTTGCGACCCAATTACATGCAGGTAGTTAGAATTGATTGTCGGGCTGATAAATTGTTTTAGGCTAACAATACGAATACTAATATTAATAATAATGTCAGCATATAATATGCAGAGGGGGTTAAAGCAGGGGGTATCCCAATATTCACGAATAATATCCTTGATTCTATCAGAGAATTTTACTCAATTCGATTAAACGTCCGAATAAGAAACTTGATAAGAACAGTCAAATAACTTCAAGGAGGAGGGGCTAAGAATAGGTGTCTACATAACTCCAAGTATACTTTCAGAAATCATCAACTCTACATCAACTCCTTCCATCCCTTCCATCTCTACATCAACGACAGCTTCTCCAGAAGGCAGAACATATCTCATCGCGGACGCTACAACGTCATCCTCACCCGTCGACGACGACGATAAAGAACTGGCGAAGATTGCCGCCTCGTGCCTAACCCGTCGGGAGCATGAGCGGGTGACGGGCGACATGCTCAGGGACTGGACGGCACGAACCATTAACCGGGCATTAGTACCCGAAGCGCAGAAGGCGCTTGGCCTGGCAGAGTTACGAGCCGTGGCTGGATTTGCGCCTCCCGGACCGTGGACAGCGTATCGGGAACCAACAAAGAGTGAAATCGCAGCAGCCCCAACCATCGAGGAATATTACGAACTGCGTGAGCCACGCAGCGAGGATCGTAGTCTCGATAGCGGTTATTTGTTCGAAAGGAATATGCTTCCCGCCATCGACTTCTTAGACACACGGTTCCCCTCCATTCGCGCCATGTATCATCGCAAATTTGAGGCGATTCGTCGTCGTGCGGATGCAAAAATGAGAATAGATCGGAATGAGGTTGATGAGATGATTGAGGAGTACATCACCACTTCCCGCCGCGTACGCGATGCAATCACAGTCATGATTCAGAGAAACGATTGGTGTAGGTAAAAATGCTGCACACTCACAGCGAATTGTCTCAGAAGGATCGGTTCGTCACTTCAAGTTTCTCAAATATGAGACAGTTACTCACTCACATTTGAGAAGCATGCTGTTGCTAACAGTTACTTCAAAACAATTTCTCCGCAAGCTAGACAGTGATTGTCTCATATTTGAGAGGCTTGAAGTGGCGAATCGACCCCTCTGAGCTGTGAGTGCACGATTTGTATGTGCAGGATATTGTTATATGTATTGTTTACAAATATATTTATGTAGCAGTAATAAATGCGTTTTAAAGAACCAACGTGTGTTTACTCAATACACCATTAATAGCTCACGTTTGAAGATTGCGGATTGTTCGATCTTGTGCTCTGGTATTAAGAAACTTAAAGTCTACTTAAACTGCGTCACAGACTTGAAGTAGACTTTGGGGTGGATAATTCGACAAAGCCCATTTCGGCAACGGATGATAAATCGGCTGGGATATGGACTATGGTAATAAATGTTGTAACATTGTTATCAGTAGGAGTGTACGGTGTTGTGCTACCGTAACCGCTAGGAATCGCGAACTGAGTTTTGTTTCATTCGACCCATGACTCGGGGTTCATGGTTGAAAATGACCGAAGTCGAAAAATTCATGATGCTTCGAGACCAAATACTAGTAGTTCGGGTTACGGCATCCATAAAGATAAAAGTTGGCTTACTATCGATATAATGGCAACCAGTATTTGGTATCGAAGCATCATGAATTTTTCGACTTCGGCCATTTTCAACCATGAACCTCCGCTAAAAAAATCAGTTCGCGATTCCCGACGGTAGCACAATACCGTACACTCCTACAATGATACAACTTTTGTTGCCGCAGGTCATCTCCCAACTGATTTATAATTCGTCTACTCGCGTTGTTTTTTTTTTTCATTTTTTTCAAATGACTCATTAAGTAATAAAATACTGTAATAATATCAATTTTCAACGCCAGATTGTCAGCTTATTGTTAGAGCTGCATTGAATATTTTATCAGTTATTGAGCATATAACAATCACTTGTTTTATTTGTTCGGAGAGTCCGAAATGGCTATTTCCTGATTTGCATAGTTCAGAAACTATGCCGACCTCTTTTGAATATATATGCGGCGAAGAACAGACGGGTTAGGTGAGAGGAAGAGGAGGGGGAATCGAGAATTAATCGGAGAGTGCAACTGTATGCCCGTTGTCTCGGTATTTACATACAGTTTGTCATTTTCTTATGCAAGTACATTTTATACGGGCAATACCCGTCGTCTATACTGCCTCCGTCGTGTGAACATTATATGTTTTAACATTCGAAAAGTCATGGACCATTTGTTTGTTTATTTATATTTATCGTACACTTCTAGGGTGTTTCAACAAGTACAAATGACCGAGTGCAAGGAAAATTGTGTGAAAAAAATCAATATTATTAAAATTGAGGGATGTCAATGGGGGGGGGGTCAATAAAATATGCATCGTGATGAAATGTTCTCTGACTTTTCTTATCTTTCAAAGTAGGGTTGGCTATTCGGGAGCGATTGCGGGCCCGCAACGACTTCTTTATTCCTACCAGCCCTATTTTTGTGATCGGTCGTTCTTCTCTGTTCTCTTCACTTGGGTAAGCAAACGAGAGAACGAAGGAAAGTGAAGAGAATAGAGAATAACGACCGATCACAAAAATAAAAAGGGTAGGAATAAAGTAGTCGTTGCGATGTCATGCCATTGTAATGCCATTGCGGGCCCGCAATCGCTCCCGAATAGCCAACTCTATTTCAAAGCTTCATTCATATCTTTATGATCTGCCAACGAGTGGACATGTCCAACGAGAGAAATATGAAATTAAAATTCTGTTTTTGAATTCCATAAACGTACAAATGGGGTTTGCTTCGAGGTTGCCCGCAGGGCATGGAAGATCTGGGATGTTCTTGACTGTGAACAATGGTTTTGAGGGAAGTTGGTGGCGAATGAGGCGCCGTCTTTCCTTGAAGATCAGGCACCTCTCTTCCTCATGAACGGAACGAGGGTAGTCTGGTGCATCACCCAATACTCCCCATAGTCCATCCTGCTGGAGCGGAAGGAGATGGGCGGCATGTCGAATTTTAAGAACACGCACCAGAACATGACCAAATTTCCTCCTGCTGAAATAACGTGATTCCTTGAGGAACTCACGTCAGAAGCAGTTATAGCCGTCCGGACTATAGGGGTTGCTCTTCTTCTCATCGGTGAATGCGATCAGAAACTGATAATTTCAATTTTTTTAAACCACATCGTACCGTACTGTGGCGCCTTCTTAAAATTCGACATGCCGCCCAAGAAATGGTGTATATGTACACTGCAATTACTTGATCACAGCGAGAGCGAAGAGTTTAGAATTGGAGGACTGCAGTTGCAGTTTTTTTTTATGTTGGGACAGATCGCGACAAGGATTGAGATGTTATTTACTATGAGCTTGAACGCAAGGGCTAATCACAGTAATTTGAAAAATATAGTAAGCACAAGATGTTTCTTTTTTCAATTGTTACGACATTTATTTATTGCGACAAGGCATTTATTACGACTAATATATTTATGTACATACAACAATATCCGACAAATGCTAATCGTGAAGCAATCCTACCAGCAATCTTCGTGTAGCATGTAGGAGAGTGCATCATCTATTCGTACCAGCAATCATCGTTACTAAGCATGGGTCTGATTGCATCGTCTACGCGGTTGCAAGTGTCTTTGTACTCCTCAATCATCTCATCTACTTCATTCCGATCTATTCTCATATTTGCATCAGCGTGACGACGACGAATCGCCTCAAATTTGCGCCGATAGATGGCGCGAATGGCGGGGAACCGTGCGTCGAAGAAGTCGATGGCGGGAGGCAAATTCTTCTCGAACAAGTGCGAGCTATCGAGACTACGACCCTCGCTGTGCGGCTCCCGTAGTTCGTAATATTCCTCGACGGTTCGGGCGGCCGCGATTTCGTCCTCGGTCGGCTCCCGATACACTGTCCACGGTCCAGGCGGCGCAAATCCAGCCACGGATCGCAGCTCTGCCAGGCCTATCTCCCTATACGCTACCAATGTCAACAGGGGGTGCATATTTCGAGCAATCTTGTACCGGAGCAAGCCGCCCCACAGTTGCTCGAAGTCTCGACGGGTCATGCACGAGGCGGCAATCTTCGCCAGTTGTTGATCGTCGTCGTCGACTGGTAAGGGAGGCGTTGTAGAGTTCGTGCTGCTTACTGGAGTGGCAGTAATTGATGTGGAGATGGAAGCGGCGCTGCTAAAGAGGGCGATGCTTTCTGAAAGTATACTTGGATTTATGTACACACCTATTCTTAGCCTAAACAATGACATTTTTATCCACCCGACCATTCTATTCGAATTATCAAGATCATACCTGCATGTAAATGGGCCGCAAGGAATAGACAGATTCCAAATGTAGTCCTCATTTATTCAACTGCAAAAAGTGCATGTCACACCCCGAGCTAATATGACTCTCCGCTCTCGTTGACAAAGAAAACAAGAGAGCAATGTCAGAGCCGAGTGTTATAAATTAGCTCGACGTGTGGCTTGAAATCATCTACGTGAGACTGGTACAGTACCGTGCGAAAGTCTATCCACTTTGGCTTTTTCCTCATGCCTTTTTTCAAACTTTACCGGTCTGGTCCAGCTTCTCATGGATTATTTTGAGAGTTTTTTCAGGTGACAAATTAACCCGGATGAACTCTTACAGTGAAATTTATTTCGAATTTATCAAAAGTCACAAAAGTGAGATTTTCGTTTTCTTAGATCTCTTCAGAGTTTTTCACTCATTTCGCTACCATCATTTTATGACACGAAAACTATGACATGATATCTTGCGAGAAAGGATCTATCGATATCCGAATGAGAACCCGTTTGTCGTGGGCGTCAGATGGGGCTCTCCGCAAACACTCTCTCACAGCAAGTTTCTGTCTTCACTGTTTGAGCATTGTTTGGAGTTGGGTTGACCTTGTGAATAGACGGAACTGCTGTGAGAGAGTGACTGCGGACAGTCTGACGTCCACGACGAATGAATTCTCTCTATCGGTAGATTCTTGCTCCCAAGAGGCCTTTTCATAGTTTTGAAACTATATAACACACAGTGGTAGCGAAATGAGTGAAAAAATAGGACGAAATCGAAGAAAACGAAAATGTCACGTTTGTGACATTTGATAAATTCGAAATAAATTTCACCGTAAGAGTTCGCACGGGCTAATTTGTTATGTAAAACTGGTGAGAATACTCTCAAAATAATCCCTGAAAAGCTAGACAAGATCGGTTGTGTTTGAAAAAAGTTATGACGAAAAAAAACAAAAGTGGACGGCTTTTGAATCGGTGAAATATCAAACACAATACATAAGTGGGTTTAATATGCAACAGTCAACGGATTGAAATAAAGGAAGGATGATACGAACAATCGCTCGACCCCATTACTCTCTCACAATCTAACCCACCTCTAGACGAAAGTGAAACTCATGGATAGAGATAGAAAAAGGGACAATTTTAGACAAGCGGCATGTTCTTTATAAAATCTCCTACTTATTCATATGTTGAAGGCATACCCAGAGTAAAAGTGACTCTCCGCTCTGGCAATGCTCTCTCGCTTTCTTTGTATGCAAGAGCGTGTAGCCAGAGCGCTCTCAAATTAGCTCGGTGTGTGCTCCCACAGTCGCAAACTAAGTATCGCAAACTGAGGGATCCTCCGAGCGCGAAAGTTGAGATGCGATGAGTGCGTTGCGGCTGCTCGCCATACGAACGAATCTGACAAGAGCTATCATCGAGTTTTACGAGTTGGGAAACATGCCGAGATGGCTTACTGGCTAGAACTTAGCGATTCGAACATCGAGGGTTTGAATCCCGCCCGGTGCAAATCGCGACAAGGAATGAGATGTTATGTCCCATGAGCTTAAGCACATGGGCTAATCACATTGAATTTGGATGAAAAAAGTACAAGTTGGTTCATAAAAAGGCATTTATTATGGCTTTTCTAATATAGTTGTAGACAATAACAATATCTTATTCATGAAAATCGTGATGTATTCCTATGGGTCCCAGCAATGAAGCATTTCTGAAATTGCTGTGCTTACGCGGAAGGAAGTGGCTTTGTACTCCTTAATCATCTCATCAACTTCATTCCTATCTATTCTCATTTGTGCATCAGCGTGACGACGACGAATCGCCTCAAATTTGCGTCGATAAATGGCGCGAATTTCGGGAAGCCGTGCGTCCAAGAAGTCGATTGCCGGAGGGAAGTTCTTCTCGAAGAAATCGAGGCTATCAAGGCTTTGCTCCTCTCTGCGCGGCTCACGCAGTTCGTAATATTCCTCGACGGTTGGGGCTGCTGCGATTTCGCTCTTGGTTGGCTCCCGATACGCGATCCACGGTCCGGGCGGCGCAAATCCAGCCACAGATCGTAGCTCTGCCAGCCCAATCGCCTTGTGCACTTCTTTTACCAATCTTCTATTAAATAGTTGCGCCAACTTGTACCGGAGAATGCCGCCCCACACTTGCTCGTTCTCCCGACGGGTCAGGCACGAGGCGGCAATCTTCGCCAGTTGTTCGTCTTCGTCGTCGACCGGCGAAGAAGGCGTTGATGTTTCTGCCGTGAGATGTGTGCTGCCTACTGGGGCAGGCGTCGTTAATGTAGATATGAGAGCAGCGCTGCTAGAGGGGACGATGCTCTCTGAAAATTATGTATGGAATAGGTATTATAGTCATCTAGTCTTATGTGGTGTTACATTTTCGGTAACCTCCGCCATTAAGAGGCATTACGAAGGCGTTACGGCGGAGGTTACGGCGTGCGCACGTTTTGAAAATGTAAAACCGCATTAGCCGAAAACAATGACATATTTACCAGTCCGACCATATATTCTGACTACCAAGACGGAACCATACCTGCATGTAAATGAGTCGCAAGGAAAAGACAGATTCCAAGTGTGGTCCTCATCTATTCAACTGCAAAACGTTCATGTCACACCCTGAGCTAATTTGGCTCTCCGCTCTGGCAACTCGCTCGCAGATAAAGAAAGCGAGAGAGCGGTGCCATTGCGGAGTGTTGCAATAATTTGTTTGTTTTTTTCAACATGCGTCATTTACGCGAGATACATGTAAATGGCGCAGCGAGGTGAATAGAAGCCGAAAATGAAGAATTGGAGTAAAAAATACATAAAAGAATTAGAATACTCACGGATTGTATGAAAATGTAAAAAGTGTACTATGCAACAGCCACCGGTGGCAGTATGCATTAACAACGGAAAACCGTTTTCCAGGAAAATGTGACGTCAATAGCGTAGGCGGAGAAGTTAGGAAAACTCCTCCGCCTGCGCTAATGAATTCTATTTTCCCGAAAACCGATTTGCCGTTGTTCATGCATCGAGCACGGATTAAAATAAAAGAAGGTAGAGAGAAAAGAACACTCGCTCGACCCCATTTCTTACCCACAACTTAATCCACTTCAAGACGAAAGTGAAACTCTCCTTCTGTCACAGTCTACACACGTTTTGAGAAAAAGATGGGAAAATGGCCTATTAATCTGTATATTCATTAAGAGAACACCTGTTGATTCGACTCTCCACTCTGGCTATGTTCTCGTCCATACAAAAGAAAACGAGAGATTGTTGCTAGAGCGGAGAGCTTAAAATAAGCTCGGTTAATGTATTAGGTTGATTCATAAGTCTTGTCGCATTTTTGGCCATATTAGCAAATTAAAATAGCTTTATCCCGGCTAAAGCAAATCAATCTAATTAAGCGCCGTTAACCTCTACACACTTCCTCCAAAGTTCGGGTAGCTTGTTGATGCAGTGCTCCCAGAAGGACTGCTACTTGTTTCCAAAATAGTTGGTCAGCCAGATTCCGACCTCCCGCTGATTGTTAAATTTTACTCCTCCGATAGTGCGCTGCATATTGGAAAACAAGCAGTACTAGATAGGAGTCCAATCGGGCGAGTAGGGTGGGGGGTGGGCGTAACATCCAAAGTACAACAGGACCTTTTTCGATGTCTTTGGGATCGGGCGTTATCGGGGGGGGGGGGTGGTCATTTGCACAACGCTCATTTGCACAACGGATCATAAATCGGTTGGGATTTGGCGTATGGAAACCAAAGTTATACCATTGTTATTAGTGGGAGTGTACGGTATTGTGCTACCGTAACCGTCGGGAATCGCGAACTGATTTTTTTCAATCGAGGTTCCGGGGTTCATGGTTGAAAATGCCCGAAGTCGAAAACTCCATCATCGCCCTAGATCAAATACGGGTTGCCATTATGTCAACAGTTAGGCAAATTTTATCTTTCTGGATACCCTAACCCGAATTACCGTAATCTAGCTGCCGTAGCCAACAATATTATAGTGAAATTCACGGCAAATCCCGGTTTGATTACGGTAGTTCGGGTTACGGTATCTAGAAAGATAAAAGTTGGCTCACTGCTGATATATTGGCAACTAGTATTTTGTCCATGAGTATCATGAATTTTTTGACTTCGGCCATTTTCGACCATGAACCCTGGGTCATGGGTCGATTGAAAAAAATCAGTTCGCGATTCCCGACGGTTACGGTAGCACAATACCGTACACTCCCACTGATAACAATGGCACAGCTTTGGTTGCCTTGCGCCACCTCCCGACCGATTTATGATCCGTTGTGTAAATGATCGCCCCCCCCGCGTTATCGTGCTGGATGTGAAAATTCTTCTAATGAAGTTCGGTTTTGGCCATGGGATTGGACTGCCTCTCTCTTTTGACCCATTGAGCACGACGAACTACATTGTCGCAAAGGATCATCTCCATTCATGATCCTGTCGATCCAAGCCGTTGCACGAGTATACGAAATTAGATTAAGACACTGGTCCGCATTGTTGTCCTTCCTCAGTCGGTGGGGCACCCAACTTCTGAACCTTTCCTAGATCCTGTAGGCCACGAACTGTATGGTGGGTTCGCTTACATCAAGTCTCATCGCCATATCACGGGTGGCAGCTAAGGGATCCACGTGGACGTGCTGCTCCAGCATTTCGAAGTCCAGCTCGGGGTGCCGTCCTGACCTTCCCTGGACTTCGACGCTGTACTACCCTTCTTCGAAGCGTTTGAACCAACGTTGCACCGTGTTTATACTAGAGGCCTTACAAGGGAAGTCTTTTATGTCTCAACCCGCGTTTTCATTTCGAGTGATTCTAACCGAAATCATTCGTTCATTCGTTCGGTTGATCTTTACTCTTTCCTCTTTCTTCCCCAGTTTCTTCCTCTTCCCCTCTCCCCCTCACAGTGACTCATCTCGCCATATGTTGTAACCGTACGTCGGTTGCAGTCGCTCTCTCTCCCTATTTTCAATAGGTCAATCTCTCTCTCTCCCTCTCTCTTACATAGGTCATCTTTATGTAACTCACAAAGAATCTATTTGAATCTTTCTTTCCTTCTGTTTTTACATTGCCTCTCTTATCTTCTCTTCAACCTTTATCCTTCCTTCCGTCTGTTTCTACCTCTATTCTATACAATCAGTGACCAGGCATCCAAGAGAGAACTGGCATGCACGCAAACAGACTGAAATGGAAGAAAGGACTGAACAAGCACACAACATACAACAGACAGCATGTCGGATTCAATTTCAAGAGAGTGCAGGAGAATGATCTCGAATTAACGATTAACGATTAAAACACATTTATCAAGAGTAGGACTATGATGTGCATGGGGAAAAGCTCTTCTTACTTCCGACAGTCCCAGAACACCGACGTTGATCTTCATATGCGCGTCTTGGCTTCCCATGATCTCGATAATGGGATCTCGAATAAGAGGAATAAACTTCAGTATCTTTTCCAGATAATAGACCAGAGGCCATGTACATGTACATGAACATTATCAAATCGTTTGCTTGCAAACGTGATGTCACAAGCGTATGGAGGGATCTCTGGCAAACGCCTCCCCCCTACGTTTGTGACGTCACGTTTGCCGGAAAACGGTTGCCAATGTTCATGGATACCTATAGAGAAGGCCAGGGAGGATATCTCCGACACCTCACTAGTCAGCCAAAGGACTAAAGGACATTGTGTATAAAATTACTCGTTGTAAGACCTTAATCCAATCAATCAATACCTATCTATGTTATCTATGTAATTTTATCTCGTCCACAATCTGGACAGTTTAAATTTAGACTCCGCCCACTACTCCCCCCCCCCAGTCTAACCTCAGACTCAACATTAGAGAGTTCGGAGACCCCTTCACTCTTCACTGATTTCTCGACTTATGTTGTTCTCGTTTTCTTGTCCGTGTTAATTGTAATCGTAGGTAAAGTAATATTGTTACTTACTTATCGTTTACTATTATCACATTATAACACTTTTGTCCGTAAAGAATTAGTTCGCGTAATCTTGACCATATCATTGCGTCGACTCCATTTCTTTATAAGCGATACATGTGAAAGTGGGACTGTAATATCTGAATTATTTCGAATAATGTCGGCGCGTCTACGTCCATATGCCGCACATATGTCCAGGCCTCGGCGCCTTTACTGTAATCTCTAACACTGGATCGTATTTATTTCGAGATATATTAGTGTTTAAATAGTTTCTTTTCCAACACAACTTACTTTCAAACCATTCATTCATTACTTTGGCTGTAATCTCCTCCCTCTCACTCTCACATGTTTCTCTTTCGCGTATCAATGGAAATGTGTAAACTAAGAAATGGGCGCGCTGTTTATACGAACGGCGTAGAGAGATAAGACAAATCGCAGAGCGCTCAGATGAGAATTATTTTCTCTCATGACATTTCCCAGAGCAAGAAGGTTCAATCTGAAATTCTTTCCATTTTATCATCACTAGCTTTTCGTCGTTCTTCCTATTTTATTCGATATTTAATATTTGCTGAATATCGTTACATTCTCTTGTTCGAGAATCGATAAATTATTATTATCATTATTATTATTATTAGTTGCAAATATTATTTGCTTCATTTTTTGGTTTCTTGGCTGCATGTTCTGCATCCCTATCATCTTATCCATATACTCACTCTAATCACTCTCCTTCATTCTCTTTCCATGCCTGCTTCTGCGAAATGCGGAGGCGATCTTGTTCACTCCTCAAAAAATTATTTAAAAAAAAAATTACATTTAAAGTGCTTGCATACTTATTCATGTACATCTATTAATACTATTAATTTAAGTGCAGATGTCCTACATACATCGATATTAGCTACCTTCCTTATGCGAAGATTACACGTGTAATAATGACGAAATAATTAGAAGAATATTCATAAACTGTAAGTTGTTTATATGTACTGAAATATGCTGAAAATTGGTAAAGTAATAGTTTTCGAAATCTACAACACATGGGAAAGTGGTACTGGAATCCCACTGTCCCATGTGTTTTTTTAATAATAAAAATATTTATACGCATTCATGAATATATAATGAAACGCATGTGATGAAAGGAAAAAAGTTGAGCTCAGGCGCGCCAGCACAACGGCTAGCGTCGAAGGAACATCTCACACGCAACGATAAGAAGGCCGTCGACATGTGCGTGAGATAGCTGTCACGGACAGAAAAACGGATTGGTTGCGAGAATTGAAAAGTGAGATTGCTTGGCTTGAATTTTCATTGAACGAGCTCATCATTTTTACTTACCGCGAGGTACACAGAGATTAAATTTGCCCGAGTTACGTTAGTTGGCGAGCGACTTGCCCGAATTCTGGTAACAAAATGTTAGCCTGTATATAGGTAAATCACTGGTTTTTAGGCTGCCATTTGCCCGAATGTGGGCAATTCGTGTACACAAGTAGTGTAAGTTGGCAAATCTATTGCCCATATTTGGACAAGTTTGCTCTCTGTGTATTTAAAAGGAACGGAATGCTGGATGAAGCGCTAATGCAATATTATTATCAGAACTTGATGGCGGGTGAATGGCACTTCTACGTGCGGAATTGATGAGCACTCGAGTGATGATAGTTGCCTACGCCACTTTCGACCAAAATGAGTACGATGGAATCGTCCGTACCGTGTCCGCACACCATCGCAGCACATTTAAGACACCGGCTCAGTGAGATTCCAGGAAGTGCCGGACATCGACCTCACCGATTCGGCCCAAAATTTTTTTATGGATACCCCCATGGGCCCCCATCACAAAATGGGTATTCATTTGGGCTGGTTCCTTGAAACACAGATGTGGCGGGTTTTCGAAATTAGAAAACTCGATTTTCACCGAAAAAAAATGGAGCGACCTACGACCAATGTTAGTGTCGATTAATTATAAGTATAAATAGACAACAAAAACTGGCTATACGACGGTCCGGAGATCCCATCGCAAACTGATTTTTTTACCTCTTTAAAACATTCTAAAATTAATTAAAATTTTAAAACAAAAAAGTGCCGTCCAATTTTTGCTTCATCTTATAGAGCAAAAAATTCCGCGTCGAATGAGCGAAAAAATTAAAAAATCGAAAGATACCTATTTTGAGAAAAATGGACCTGAAGATGACCCGAATTTTTTTTTGTTTTCAAACCCCCTCATGGTTGTACTCATATTGAAGAGCTCTTCGAGTAGAACAACTTTCATGTTGAATGTTTTGTCCGAAACTCATGTACAAGAGAACTACACGAGTTTTATTTATTCACACGGTTGTTCACCCAATTTTGAGTTAAACGAAAGTAAAATATTTTTTGTGCACAAATTGATTACACCTATATTGTAGAACGCAAAAATCCATACTTACTTTGTTGTTACACGAAAAAAAATTATAGACCTCCATGATGAAAAATATGGCCTGGTAAGTGGTCTTGAAAAAAAAGTTGTCGAAACCTTGCCATGTTTATACTCATTTTAAAGTACTCGTCGTGCTCGTCATTTTTCGTGTTGGTCGTATTATACGAAAGTCGTTTGTTCTCAAGATACAAGCGATACAAAAGATTTAGATAAAATAAATCTTAATTCATGTAATTCTCTTGTACATGAGTTTCGGACAAAACGTTCAACATGAAAGTTGTTCTACTCGAAGAGCTCTTCAATATGAGTACAAGCATGAGGGGTTTTGAAAACAAAAATATTTTCGGGTCATCTTCAGGTCCATTTTTCTCAAAATAGGTATCTTTCGATTTTTTAATTTTTTCGCTCATTCGACGCGGAATTTTTTGCTCTATAAGATGAGGCAAAAATTGGACTGCACTTTTTTGTTTTAAAATTTTAGTTAATTTTAGAATGTTTTAAAGAGGTAAAAAAATCAGTTTGCGATCGGATCTCCGGACCGTCGTATAGCCAGTTTTTGTTGTCTATTTATACTTATAATTAATCGACACTAACATTGATCGTAGGTCGATCCATTTATTTTCGGTGAAAATCGAGTTTTCAAATTTCGAAAACCCGCCACATCTGTGTTTCAAGGAACCAGCCCAAATGAATACCCATTTTGTGATGGGGGCCCATGGGGGTATCCATAAAAAAATTTTGGGCTGAATCGGTGAGGTCGATGTCCGGGGTCACTGGCTCAACCCTCGAATCTTACTGAGCCGGTGTCTTAACGGGATAATGAGCGGTAAGCACACATACTATAATGAAAATAGATCATAGTTAAACATGCAAATGTACTCAAGCAATTAGATATAATTAATCAAAAGTGGTTATCAGTAGAGGCGAGATTCACTGTTTCGTCGATTAGGTTCTAGACAGTGAACCTCTACCCAATGGGGTTGGCCATCTTCGTAGAACCCCCTTGAGTTAGCTTACAAGAAAAAGGTATTATGATAATTAAATTGCATTACATTCCACGTTATGGTTCTGATTTTGCTTTGCAGTCAATAAGACCAAGGAGGGAAACGTCTTTCGTGCCGCAAGCGAGGCACGCTATCGAGCACCCGAGGGGAGAGCCGTGCCTGTACGCGTCAGGGATGCTCCTAGTCGATTCAAGCCAATTCAAATGCACGGTACGTACAATTCTCCACACGGTGGACATCAAACAATGGGATTACTTCTACCGTTCTGAACAACATTGTATGATTTTTAAGACCTTTAGTATAATGAATCGATATATTTCTACTCTTTATCTATGTTCACAATCGTATATACATATATTATATTCATGTCGTACTCGTATTCTGTCCGTGTTATATTGTAGATAAAGTCATGTTGATCATTCATCGGTTTTTACTGTTTCACATTAACACTCTCAACGTTTGTCCATGAAATACTTGATACCATATTCTCTTCTGCCTTATTTCATAGACTCCATCAATCATAACACGTACCCTCCGTTGTATACCATTTTCAATCAACACTCCCGTCGGGAGTCGGTACAGACATGACGAGTTGCAAAAATGACGATTTTTTAGTAAGGAACGGGGATGATCAAGTGAAAAGTTCCTCAACAGATGATTAGGCGTACTAAATTGTATGTTTCTCATACGTGAATCATTAGCTGTATAATAAACACGTTAGTTCAGCCTCTGAAATAGCAGGGCAACAATGTGGGTGTAGAGATTTGACATCTGAGATTTTATTAAAATATTATTTAGTTTAATGAACATAAGCGTAGACTGTACATATCTAAACATACGGTAATAGCCTCATATCTGATAAGAGCAACAAGATTGATTATGTTCTGTGTAAATCTAAAAGGAAATAAGGGAGTGAGGAGAGACCAGGGAAAAGGTTCCTCTCCGAACCGATATGGATGTGCATACGATAGATCAAATCAATTCGTTTATCTCCTATCCCTTCACCCGCTCTGCCAAAGCAATCTATAGCGTGCTGATAGGTTCCCTATTCCTGGCCACATCCAAACAGGCTCAATTCTTCCCCAATCTCTAAATTTTGTTCGTTATTTATCATTTCTGTGACTGACTTCTCGTGGTGTGGAATACTGAAAAACGTGTTGGGATGACTGCCCATTTTTAAAGATCACACCAGTTATTGAACCATTTTTATTATTGTCAGATGTTTTCGTATTTCCATCATACCCGTATTTCTGTCCACGTAGTAGCTTGTACACTTTCAGCTAAGGAGCGTGCAAATTTTGAGCTCTCATTCCCCAGCTTACGTGAGATTACTCACAAATAATTTAATTGGTTCTTTGATCACCACTAAAACGCTTTGTCTGCGCCGGACCAAGAAACAACGGTTTGCAGCTCTCTGAGCATGGCTCCTCAAAATAAAGGGAGCGTAAACTCTCTCAACGGACTCTTCGAGGCGCAATGCTCTTTCGTTGTTAGAGAACAGAAAAATAGTGTGCGCAATGAAGAGGCCATTGAGAGAGGTAACGCTCCCTTTAACTTGTGCCGTGTGTTTTATACACTGATGCTAACAATGTTTACACACAGGCACACCCAATCTGATTTTACTCTCCCGATTGGGGTAATATCTATACTCTCGCTAACAAAGAAAGCGAGAGAGTGTGGTCAGAGCGTAGAGTTCAAATTAGCGCGGTCTCACCTTAATAACATACAGAATATGGTTCAATTGGACTATTAAATGTCTGTTCTTTACTTATTTATTTATTTATTTTATTTATTTATCGTACATCACAAGGGTGTTTGAACAAGTACAAGATGTTCGAGAGCAAGAAAATATGTGACATAACAAAATTATTATAATTTAGGGAGATGGAGATTGGGGAAGGTGAGATTTCCCCTCAATATAGCAATTGGAAACAAGGAATCTTACCAGTTCAGTTCCACCTCTCTGATGTTCCATTTGTTCTTATTAATTTACATGTTTACTCATTCTTATTTATATTCTTATTTATTGTTCGTATTTATTCAAAATAAATAAATAAATAAATAAATAAATTTCCGGCGCGATCACCTCTGAAAATGACCCGTCTATCGATCCTCGGATTATGATCGCATGAAAAGCATAACCGTTCTGATCTGCCTTTCAGGGTACAGAGCAAATTTTACTCTTACTCTGCTCTCTCGTTTACATGTCGACGAGAGACAATTGCCAGAGCGGAGATTAAAATTCGTGTGCAGTATAGTTGTTTCACTGACAAAAGTAATTATGAGCCTCTGCTCCACCTTTGTGACTAATCAACTAATCGCTCTGACCACTCCAACGTTTCTGACCTATATTTCTGAGCACAAAGATTCGTGACAGAGAGACCAAGAATCTCTGCTTCTTTGGTCTCTCTGTCAGGAAAATAATGATAATTCGTTTCGCTCAATGCTTAAATTCTTGCCCTCTGCGATAATGGGCTGGTTGAGGGACGCGTCTCTGCACCTGCTTATCTAGATCGTTTCTAGATAAGGCACAAACATACTTGGAGCGTTCCCGTATGGGCGGCTTATCAGCCTAATCAGCACATGCTCGTAATCAGATGAATCACCCACGAATATATAAGTCCCAGAGATCAGAGGATCATTATTATCGCCTTTCATATCATCTTCTCTATGTTGCGTTGCTGTGAGCACGTATGCGAGTAAACGTTTGGCCTAGATACGGTGCAAGGTATAGTTTGCGCGAATTTGGAGCCAGTTAGTCAGTAGTTTTATGTTCAGTTTGAGAAATTAGTGAGCGATGGCCCAGAAACTGGTGACTGTTTGCACAACCAGCACCGGCGATCACCATGACTAAGTTTGTATCCTCTGTCCGAGATAAAGCTTGTTTTGTCTGTCAAAATACCATTATGGTCGATTGTTCTTTATCTCGTGCGTGCGCGTACCGCCCAAGGATAGGCAAATATGATTATCGCGGTTATTGATGTGCGTAAAATAGATTTTATATCAAAATAACGATTGCGTTCGCTGCCTATAAAGAGTACCTAGACTGCGTACGAAGCTTATCCTTGATAGCATTTTAATCTCATTTCGCATTCTTTCTTTTTATGCTTTGTTTAAACATGGGTAAGCATCTTGTTAAAAAATATATTTTTTCATGATTATTTCTTGATTTATTTCTTTTCTCTATTTTTCTTTCCTCTCAATAGCGAAGTTATTATCATCACATTTTAAATTTGATCATATTCATTTTTCATGTGTCGTTGCATGCGCGTGCATGTACATAAAATAATGATATTAAGATAAACGAGATGGCCAACTTCAATCTCGGAAATATGTGGCTATTCACGATTCCGGGCACAGCCGCGCTCGTGTATATTTTAAGAGGTACTTATAGACGTCTTTATTCAAATCTTATCAAAGACACACCATGAGCTCATTCTGTTCTTCGCTCTGGCAAAACTATCTCGTTGACGAAGAAAGCGAGAGAGTTTGACTGTGGTGGAGAGTTTCATATTAGCTTTGTCACTCTAACGCATAATAGAGCACGCATGTCTGTAGCGAGTTGAAATATGTTTCTTCAAATTGATTTATAATTAATGTGACTACTGCCAGTGATTCGGATGTTTTATCACTCTCAACGCTAATTTGAAAATCCGTTATGACCACACTTTTTCTTCCTTTTCTTTGTCTACGAGAACATATCTCCAATGCGCAGAATCCTTCTATGTTCAAGAAAACGTCCGAACTTGATTAGAACATTCCAATAATCGACGAGAACCATAACGGCATCCGTCCAATAGGCGTGTTTTTCAATTCATATCATGGCTATTAATGTTTGCGATCCGCTAGATCACGAACTGTTGGAGAAACTCTTTTTAATTCTTAGAGTAAATGGCTAGAGGGGAGGTTGTCAAACAATCGTGGATTATTTTAATAATGTAATAAAACATTTAAAATTAAAATAATAAAATAATAAATCACTTTCAGACGCTCCCTTCCTCCATGCCATCGGAGTCTTCTCGACTATCTTTGTGTTATATCATATGCTTCAAAGGGTATTGTACATTATTGGCCAAAATTGCGCAAAAAGCACTCCGTAATGTATTTTAATTTTGAGAAGGAACCCCGTGGAGCAATAATATTAAATAAATGAGAGAAAAAACGTAATTTCAGATTTTTGGAAAGTACGAGATCGAAAACGTCGAAAAGCGTGCGGTGTTCATTACGGGATGTGATACAGGTTATTTTTTTATTAAAAATTACCACTACAAATATGATCAAGGAATTAAATTAGTAATGTAATTAGATGTACTATTATTGGTTTAACTTGCACGTTAAAAATAGATTATTAACTAATATATTAGTTAATAATATGCCTTATGCTGTTTAATCACAAAAAATTTCAAGATCTCACACATTTTCCATGGCCACTCGCCAACCAATCATTATTCAAATACTGTTTTTTTGTCGTGAGATGAATTTGATGTATCTTAAGGTTTCGGAAATTTGATGGTACTCCGATGTCTGAAGCGAGGCATGCCCGTATTCGCCGGTTGTCTAACTGAAAAGGTGCGTTTAAGAAAAATAATTTTAAAAATAACACATTTTCCTTTTTACTTTGAAAGCCAGAACGACGAAAAATGGCTTGTGCCAGAATGCTGCAAAGTAAATATAATTAGCCGCATAACAACCTATATTTTGTTCATTAAAAGGTCTTCTAAAGTACCTTCTTATTTTGTTCTCATTTTGGGTTTATTTTTTTTCAGGGAGCGCAAGGTCTCCGAGAACAGTCCAAAACGCTACCCGGAAAGCTCGACACAATAATCATCGATGTCTCAAATGATGAAAGTGTTACTAATGCCGCGCAATATCTTGAGAAAGCTTGTCAGAAATACGGAGGTATTTATAAATTTTATATATCTGTTGCACGCCAGATACGATAGCTGATACACAGAAACAGTACTGAAATAAGAAGATAACGTTTTATAACAATCCACAGTCAGTTTTCGCTGCTTATAATTAATTGATCTAGATGTATTGAACCGTAAAAACTGTAAATATCACCTGATATATATATATATAAATTTATTGGCCAGGATGAATGACAAAACGGTAATATTGATCTATAATAAATAAATATATAATAATCTATAAATTAATTAAATATATAAATAAATAATACGAAGGTCTTCACGGATTCGTCAACAACGCCGGCATCTCCGGTACAACGATCTTTGACGATCTACTCAACGTCAACGACTACAAGAAAGTTCGTGACTGCTGAAAACAAGTTTTTATTCTGTAAATATATTTTTATTCTATTTAAAAATATTTTATTTGTGCGGTGTTACATTTGCGAGACAGGTGCAAGCCGTGAGCACGTCCACGTCCATTTTTCA
Organism: Parapristionchus giblindavisi; assembly: GCA_943737045.1. Lineage (NCBI taxonomy): Eukaryota > Metazoa > Nematoda > Chromadorea > Rhabditida > Diplogasteridae > Parapristionchus > Parapristionchus giblindavisi. The sequence goes on from CALSFV010000234.1 coordinate 830,722, forward strand.
GTTAAAGGTGGAGACCCGCGAATGTTCATGCAAATCTCGCATCTCGCTTATGCAAGTGTAAAGTGATATGCGAGAAGAGTGGGTGAGCCATCATCAATCCCTTAGCGCAGTGGTAACACTTCTCACTAGATAGCGCATGGCCGTGGGTTCGAATCCTATTGCCGAACTTTCCTATTTTCAAAAAGCGCGCCTTTGCCTGCGATTGCAAGCATGATTCATTCATGTTTCTAGCGATCAATAAGCTGAATTAGCGTTGAATAAATGGTGTACTGTATATAGAATAACTTTTACTAACTTTCTGTGTTTACAGTTCGTTCACGAAAATATTCGCGGGAGTCCACCTTTAATGAAATGAACGTAAAGGTCGTTAAATTGTACGTTCGCGTGTGTACGGCGTCCACCAGTCTCGCTAATGTAACACCGCAATATTTTTTTCAATCTATGATATTATTTATATAGGTTACGGAAGTCAATACATTCGGAATGATCAGAGTCACGCAAGCACTCAAGCATCTCGTAAAACAGACACGGTTAGTTGATCTTTGATCTTTGGCCTTACGTTCTCTAAAACCTGAATTTCAGCGGCCGCATCGTGACTGTAACATCGTGTGCCGGTCGTGTCGCAATGTCCGGCATGGGACCATACCACGTGAGCAAATTTGCAGCAAACGCCTACTGTGACGTCGTCAGGTATGAGTATTATTATGTAATTCAGGGATTTACAATGTATGATTTTGTATGACAGCCATTGTTTTATAGTTAATTTATATTGTGGCGTAGTGGAACATGGTGTTCCAAAAATGAGTAAGGAACAGATATGAACAGCGATAGAGCATTGCTAGAGCGGAGAGATTCAAATAAGGGGAGTCCCCATGAGGGGTCGTAGGAGAACTGTAGAAAGTTAAAAGAATATAAAAACGTTTATCCACAAAGGACAAATTGCCTTGAAGTTCTTTAGTTGGCACTGACTTTGTCAAAAGTCAAATCATATGTTTTTTCCAGGCAAGAGCTGAGTCACTTCGGCGTTTCTCTTCATGTCATCGAGCCTGGATTCTTCCACACCCAGATCATCAACGAACAGAACATGCAGGTTCGCAAATGAGCAAGAGCCAATGGAAAATAATTAATGATATTTGATTCAATGTTATGACACTCAAAACACTGAATGAGCAAAAACTGTAACATCACACTATAATCATTCCGTGTTTTGACAACTCCTCTGTAGTTTGGTCCATGAAGTGACACTCCCAGCTAATTTGAAAGTTTTCCCCTTGGCAGTGCTCTCTTGTGTACAAGAGTGATCCTCGAGAAAAAAAAGTAAAATTAACACGTATTTATTCTACGGAATTTTCTCTTGTTTCCGACAAATTTTGTAGCGAATTTAAAAAAAATATTTATTCTGATTCAGAAACAACTGGACGCCTGCTGGAAGGCGGCGCCAGACCGCGTCAAGGAAGAGTACGGCGAGAAGTTCTTCTACAATTGTGAGTTAAAAGTTTAGAGATCAAAGATCAAAGATCAAAGATCAAAGATCAGAGATCAAAGATCAGAGATCAAAGATCAATTTCAGATCGTAACAAGTTCCTGAAGATGGTGCTGAGCATCGCATCGTCGGATCTCGACGTTGTCACTGACGCTTACATGCACGCGCTGGTTGGACGATTCCCGCAAATGAAGTATCAGTGCGGACTAGACGCCAAATTTGTGTGAGTATAATAATAACAATCATTTATCATGTCTTAAAGGCGTTACCTCACTCAATGGTCTCCACATTGTGCACACTATTTCTCTGTTCTGTAACAGCGAGATATCATTGCGCGTCGAAGAGACCATTGAGAGCGGTTACGCTCCCTTTAAAAACGCGAAAATATCGATGTTCTGTGTGTTCTATATATTGAATAAAATGAAGAACGGCCAAAATAATGCGTGATTTGTCATAAAGTTGATCATAAACCAACGAGGATAAGCTCAAACCTTTCAGCGCTTCTAAACTTCACTGTCTAGAACCTAATGACCGAAACAGTGAATCTCGCACATTTGCACGTTCAATTATGATCTTTTTCTATTTTAATATTTTTGAAATGTTTAAATTTCCAGGTACATTCCCATCTCATATCTGACGACGGGATTGAGAGATGCACTGAACAGAATCATCGTTAGGGTATGTAATTACTTTTTTTAAAATATTTTATTATTATTTAAATAATAATATTCAGTTATCCGACATTCCCGTTCCTCAATGCTCCAATGCTTGCCCAATCTCAACGGCGGTCAATGGAGTTTCTAACGGGAATGCACACAAGAGTGAAGTGAAACTAGACTGAATTGGCCACATTGCATCGTAGAATTTCCCTGATTTCCGCGATTGTACATTATCAATGATTGATTTATCAATTTTATAAAATGTTATCATCATCTCATTGTTGTTATCGATTGGTCGTTCTCGAGTGTTGCCAACATACAGAGAAATAAATTGGTTGTGGATTGTTCTGTCTTGTCTGATGTATCTATTGTCTTGTCTTGCTGTATCTATTATTGGTCTATACACATAATGGTCATCAACTGCTAAATATGATCCCGTGTAATATAACGAAGTCATCCCAAGTAGGTGGGGAGGCTTCACGGAGTTAAAACACAACTCTTTATTTTACATCAGGCCGATCCGGCAATCATACAGAGAACAGGCAGAGCTAGAGAAACTCAGAGAGTGCGAGGAATCGACAGAGCGCAGGGAGAAATGTCGACAGGGAAGAGGGGAAGGGTGTAGTGGTGTGTCCGTTCACATTGAGAAATACAAGCCTGAATTAAACCCGTCTGGGGTACGCCGCGCGATTTGATAGAGTGTAGCGCAATCTCTCTCTCTTCGGCTGTGATGTGTAACAGGTTGGTCCGTGTTTCCGACAAGCGAGTGATGTTGCCACAACCTTCTGAGCCAATTCAGTTTTGTAGAAACAATCGAAGGGGGTGACTTTGATTAGATACCTGCATATTCGATAGCATTGTTTTTGAAGGGTGCAGGGTCTACCACTGAGCTAAGCCCCCGTACTCCGTTGTCCTCTACTCCGTCGCTATGGTTCATCGGGCCGTGGCTGCATCCTTTACACGTGTCGCAGTTGCACTTTGATTTTCTCTCGCTACTAGTGAATACCAAGCAGTGACGGGTTTTTGCAATTAACAACTCCCCATTCTATTCCCAACAGTCAGGCTCAAGTAGTGCAAAGATGCACGTCCCAAGTGTTTTCCACAACCGTGATGTTCCACTTTACCTCTTCCTATCCGACACCACGATGAAGGATTCGGATACTCTCCTGAAGATTTTTTATGACACACATGCCCACACTACAACACCATCAAGAATTGGTTTATTCGCTTCAAAGGAACGACATTTCCTTCCATAAACGGCTGACCCTGTGAGTTGGATTTTGACACGTCGAAGAAACTTGTGGAATCGGACCCATTTCAAAGTATCCGTAAATTGGTCATCACACTTGGAGTCCACCATAGCACAGTCGAGGAATGCTGGAAATCCATTGGAATGAGAAAATTTCTCGGACGCTTTATACCCAATGATCATACCTAAACCAACCTTGATCGTCGAATCGATGATTCCATTACCCACCCCACTCTCCACTCTGGGGATCGATGGCTGGACCGGCTCATAACGGGGGATGAAAAGTGGGTGTACTACGATAACAACCACAGGGGAGCCCAGTGTATTGATGAAGGAGAGACCCCACAGGATGCCCATAAACATAATCTGCACCCTTCAAAAAACAATGCCGTCAGAAAGGTGTTGAGTGGATGGTGTGATCAGCTGGCAGCTGCTCCCCGAGGGCATGACAATTGCCAGGGCCCAGTGCCTCACACAACTACGGAATCTGGAGAAGGCAGTCGATCATTCAAGCCAGAAGGACAAAAAAGTGTATTATCACCACTATTACCCCCGTCACCATGTCTTCAATAAAGTCAGACAGGAACTGGCCGTATATGAATGGATGGTTCTCCCACACGCCCCGTATTCTCCTGGTTTGGCCCTGTCAGATTACTGGCTTTTCGCAGGCCTGACACGTGCCCTTCGAGATAGGACCTTCAAATTCCGTGGAAGTGTGGAGTCTGCACTCAAGCAATACTTTACTTCGCGCTCAGCTGGGTTCAATAAAGAGGGAAACCACACACTGACCGAACGTTGGCGCTACATTTGTTGATCATGATGGAGCATATGACGCATAATGTACTTCTGTTTGCTTCGAGAAATAAACGGTTGAAAAAGGTATCAAGACTTTCCCGACAACCTAATAGATATCGAAGAAGATTTGGTCAACCTTACGCACTGTTGTTGGAGCGGAGCTAAATTACAAAAAAAATCATCGGACTGAAATCCCCCAACATTATGCTTGGCTTGAAGCCTCCTGCACAGAAAAAACCAATTTGCACCGGTTGGGAATAGAACCTATAAGGTTCGGATAGCAATATAAAGTTCTAGCCACCAAGCCATGGTAGCATGTTTCTACCATCGTGATATATGATGCGTAATGTCAGCGCGTTGCGGTAGCTCGTATTCGCCCGATCTCTTTTGAACTTGGTACAAGAATTTCGAGAAACCATCAGTGGCCGTATGCATGAACAACGAAAAACCGTTCTCCGGAAAATATGGAAAATGTTATTTTTCCAAAAATCCTCCGTCTACGCTAATGACGTCATTTTTCCCGAAAAAACAGTTTTCCGTTGTTCATGCATACTGCCACAGTTTTCAATTTTGTGATCAACCATTACGACGACTCCATTCTTATGATTAAAATTGTTTCCTTGGTCTACTTGTCAAGAGAATTGTGATTTGTCGTTTCATTTCATGCTCTGTTCCTGACTTCCACTATGCAAGGCTTTTTTACGGACATACAGTCTTATCTCGGTCGTTGCGTGATACGGCCCAACTACACCTTCATTGTTCCCATTTGGTTGGCTTAATAGATAACCAGCACATGCAAAACTCTTTTTTTCTTTTGTTTATCAACACGTGTCCGTAACGAAATGGATCACGCAGGAGCCGATATAAATGTCGCGAAGATCATAGGATCCTTGCGCCTTCAATGTTATCTTCCCTATGTTGTATTCCTGTGGACAGGAATGGCACACATAGAAAAAGGTGTTATCCACGGAGCATAGCTTGAGAAGTGTTGTATTTAACACTTTTGCGCTGGTATGCTCCGCGCATAAAACTTTTCTCTCTATGTGCATCTAAGCAAATGTTTGGCCTAGATACGGTGCACGGGATATTTTGCGCGTACTCGGTAGCACTTAGAGTGTGGTTCAGATAAGCAATATGGCCAACTTCAATCTCGGAAATCTGTGGCTAATGACGATTCCGGGCACAGTCGCGCTCGTGTATATTTTAAGAGGTAAATATTACGATTCGTTATCATTAGTCGCAAATTATTGATCAATAAGCTTTATCAGTATTCGATAAATAGAGTACGGTATGTAACTGTTACTTTTACTACCTTTCCGTCTTCACTGTAAAATATTAAAATACTATTAAAATAATAAAACATTTTCAGACGCTCCGTTCCTCCTAGGCATTGGAGTCTTCGTGACTATCTGGGTATTATATCACATGCTTCAAAAGGTAATCCACTCGGTTGATCGAGCATCATTTATTTATTTATTTATTTATTTATGTGTTAAAAAGTGCTCCGTAGTATCCTGTATTATTAGAACCATTTGTCAGTTTCAAAAAATTACAAATGAACCTTAAAGGAAAACCCCAAGCTAATTTCGCAATGCTCTCACGTAGACAAAAACAGCGAGAGTGTGGCCAGAGCGGAGAGATTGAAATTAGCTTGGGATGTCGCTTTAGCAAAAACCTATTCTTTTCACTTGATTGGTCGAACAACGCGCAAAAAAGTACTGCGAAATCTCTTGTTTAACAATATTTGCATTCATAGGCTCCCAAGCGATACCTAAAAAATAAATAAAAGTGAACCGTTGAAAAACTCATTTTTGCAGGTGTTTAGACGGTATGAGATCGACAACATCGAAAACCGTGCGGTTTTCATAACGGGGTGTGGCAGAGGTTGTTTTTTTTTTAAATTTGTATCTGATATTTTTTTTACTATTGCTAATATGATCAAGTGACCTCAATGATTTAGTAAACCCTGTCTCACCAGCATATAACTAAATGTTATGCAAGCACATTAATAGTATGTTAATCGATTAAATAAATAATGTGTTTCGACCATAAAATGTCTGCAGCGTTAGGTTTAAACACTAAGTTTCTTCTAGCCTGGCTGTGTCTGGTTTCCCAAATTCGCTGGGATCATTATCTATTCGTCTTTTATTTCTCGATATGAATTTATGCCTATAATAAAAATAATAATATGAAATTGCATTATTGTAAGGTTTCGGAAATTCGATAGTACTCAGATGTCTGAAGAGAGGAATGCCCGTTTTCGCCGGTTGCCGAACGGACGAGGTCTGTTTGAGGAAATAAAATATTAAGTAAATACAATTGGTCTTTACATTTACAATTAAAGAAGTTGACCCTCGAGTTTTATCGTGACTAAACTGGCCAGGCAGAACCATAGATCACATCACCCTTCTTCTTCTCCCTTCCCTGCCCCAGAATACCGTAAAACCGGGATTAAAGTTCACTGATGTCCAGGGAAGGGCGAGATTTTGAATTTGAAGGATAAATGTATTGAAAACGGCAAATATGAACCCGCGTGGCACGGTTACAAACGCTGACATGTAACCACTTAGCCATACACGCTACTCCATGAATCTCTCAATTCTAATAGAGAATATAAGGTTCATTATTTCAGGGCGCACAACATCTTCGAGAACAGGCTAAAAACCTTCCGGGAAAACTCGACACAATGATCGTCGACGTCGCAAATGACGAAAGTGTGGCAAAAGCTGCGCAATATCTCGAGAAAGCTTGTCAGAAATACGGAGGTATTGACCGTATCAAATACACTTGTTTTTTTTGGTACGAGAGTAGCCAGCCACAGCGACAATGTGTTTCTGTGTTTAGCAGCCAGTAGCAAGGCAATTACACAAGTGCATTTTATACGGACTATATGCATGTCATATTCCTGTTTATCTTCTAAAATATGTTAAGGGATCAATTTTATGAATTATAATTAGTGACACCTATAATTTATTCAATTTTACTTATCAATCATGCAATATTAAAACGAGAGTGTTATTAGTAGTCGCGAGATTTGGAGTTCATGGAGACAATGAACCGCTACCCAAAGAGGGGTTGGTCATTTTCAGTAGAACCCCCCCCCCCCATTGGGTTACATTACAAAAATGTTTAATGTGATGGTAATATATATAGCATATAAATCTCGTTTTTAATGAAGGTCTTCATGGCTTCGTCAACAACGCCGGCATCTCAGGTACTCCGATATTCGATGACTTACTCAACATCAACGACTACAAGAAAGTTGGTGACTATGCTGATTAAAACAAGTTTTATTCAGTGTAAATAATGTATTTTATTTAAAACATTGTATGTATTTTATATTAATTGAACAGGTTCTGGACGTAAACACATTGGGAACGATTAGAGTTACGCAAGCACTCAAGCATCTCGTGAAACAAACACGGTTTGTACTTTGATATTTGTGTATTGATTAATGGTCTTTGATCTTTGATCTTTTAAATCTTATTTTATGACTATGATGATTGCAAAGTTTCTGGCAAACGGTGACTCCCATGTTAGTAATTATTATGGCGGGAACGCATTAGGTTTAAATAAATGGGACAGGCAAAGCGGAGTCAAGTGTGATGGAATGTACTGATATAACTTCATCGTATTCATCGATTTAGCCATATAATTGATAATTCTGACCGGGAAGGTAAAAAGCTATTCGTTTATGGTGTGGTCAGACATCTTCCGAATATGGGAAAATGGATACACGTGTTGATATTCTCAAGTTTTCGTTCTGTGTTGGATCATTATCCTTCGATTTATGATTTTGATCTTTGTTCTTTGAAATTCCATTCTGATCTTTGATCTTCGATATCCAAATCTGAACGTATCTGCAGCGGCCGCATCGTCAACGTAACATCGTGTTCCGCACGCGTCGCAACGTCCGGCATGGGACCATACAGCGTAAGCAAGTTCGCTGCGAGCGCCTACTCTGATGTGGTCAGGTACTAGAATTATTGGATAATCACAGGATTGGCAATGTATTATTTTTGTATGAAAGCAACTCAAGCTAATTTTACTCTCCGAATTGGCAATACTCTCTCGTAGACAAAGAAAGCGAGAGAGTGTGGCCAGAGCGGATAGTTTCAAAGTAGCTTGGGTGTCGCAATACTTAAGTATTAGATCAAAATGCGTGAGAGATGCGAATAGTTCTTGCGAAAATCTTTTCAACTGCGCTTCTAAATCTTCTTTCATCAAGGCAAGAGCTGAGTCATTTCGGCGTTTCTCTTCATGTTATCGAGCCTGGATTCTACCGCACTAATATGGTCGACGAGCAGAACGTTCAGGTATTGTATTAGTTAAATGTACTACACAGCAAACCCGTCTGACCTTCGCCGCACTGGTTTAATACATAAAATAAATCTTTTCTTATTCTGAACAAAATTGCGGACGTTCTCGTACAAGTGAAAGAACCGAGTTTTGTACGGCCCGTTTTCTTGGAAAATGTTACGTCATTAGCCTAGGCGGAGTTTTTTTTCCAAAAATCCTTCGCCTACGCTAATTCCCGGAAAACGGTTTTCCGTTCTTCATGCATCCGGCCTGATCGAAGGCATGGCTTAATATTTTATCTGTGCATATCGCGCGGACAGGGTCAACCAAGTGTTCGCAGGCATGGCGTAATATTTTATCTGTGCATATCGCGCGGACAGTGTCAACCAAGTGTTCGCAGGCATGGCTTAATATTTTATCTGTGCATATCGCGCGGACTGTGTCAACCAAGTGTTCGCAGGCATGGCTTAATATTTTATCTGTGCATATCGCGCGGACAGGGTCAACCAAGTGTTCGCAGGCATGGCTTAATATTTTATCTGTGAAAATCGCGCGGACAGTGTCAACCAAGTGTTCGCAGGCATGGCTTAATATTTTATCTGTGCATATCGCGCGGACAGTGTCAACCAAGTGTTCGCAGGCATGGCTTAATATTTTATCTGTGCATATCGCGCGGACAGGGTCAACCAAGTGTTCGCAGGCATGGCTTAATATTTTATCTGTGCATATCGCGCGGACAGTGTCAACCAGGTGTTCGCAGGCATGGCTTAAGATTTTATCTGTGCATATCGCGCGGACAGGGTTAACCAAGTGTTCGAAGGCATGGCTTAATATTTTATCTGTGCATATCGCGCGGAAAGGGCCAACCAATTGATCGCGGGCGTGGCTTAATATTTTATCTGTGCATTCAATATCTTTCTCTTTCTCTGCGTATATGTCAAGCAGGAAAATTGGAGGAACAACGCATTATTTGCATGGGTTATTTGAATTGTTCATATCGAGCTTCATAGTTAGACGTTTTCTTGAATGGAGAAGAATTCTCTCACATCCGGAGACCGAAGTATAGATCTCGTGGATATTATTATACCCCTGCTTTGACCCCATAGATGGGCCAGTATTCCATTGTCTTTGAAAACCAGAACGACAGCTCCACATAGAAATTGTCTCAAAGGCAATAGTTCGGACGAAACCCGATTATTAAGAACACAAAAAAAAAGCTGACTGCAAAAATGCTGTAACACTGATTCTGTGCAATCAAAAGCCTTGAAAAACCAATAAAGCTACATCAAAGTTGTTGGATTCTTAATGCGAAGGTAATCATTAATTCCTTATTCAGAGAGAACTGGACGCCTGTTGGAACTCGGCGCCAGATCGCATCAAGCAAGTGTACGGCGAGAAGTTTTTCTACAATTGTGAGTTCAAAGATCAAATATCAAAGTTCAAAGATCAAAGATCAAACTACAGATCGCAGCAAGTTCTTGAGAATGATGATGACGATCGCTTCATCTGATCTAGACGTCGTCGCTGACGCTTACATGCACGCTCTGATTGGAAGATTCCCACAGATGAAGTATCAGTGTGGAAGCGACGCCAAATTTGTGTAAGTAGGTCTTCGGGATCGGATTCCCGGTCGTAACACCGACCCCGCCTCACCTAGGCGCCCGAAAGGGGACTTGGTAGTGACTATATCACACGCCTAAGTAGGTCCGAAGAAGAGATTAGGCCCTCAGGACTGAATTGACCTTGAATTATCACTGGACAAATCAGTGATAACCCAGGACGAATCACGGGTTGTACCTTTAGCTTTCTACTTTTTTTTCTTTTTTTTTCTTTTTTTTTCAAACATCGATTTTGGCGCCGAAGCCGCAATGTTACAAGCGTCAAATTTATGAAAAAAATCTACATTGTTCACAAAGAAATAGCTTACTAACATGTAACGTCTGGGCTCGCTATTACGGATCGCTATATAAAAAAAAAAGTAAAACTATTTTTTGTAAATACTTTTCTAAGTTTCTTAGTTTTCTTTTCTTTTTCTATACTCTAAGGAAAACATTTTTAAACTCTAACCGAAATATATTTACTTCCAGACACATTCCCCTCTCATACCTCAGTACTGGCTTGAAAGACGCACTGTACGGAATCATCGCCTGGGTATATAGTTGAATCATAAAGAATTTTTTTAAATATATTTATTATGATTATTTAATAATTATATTCAGGTATTCGGCATTCCTGTTCCTCAAGGCTCCAATGTGTGCCCTGTCTCAAAGGTGGTCAATGGAGTTTCGAATGTTATAGCACATAACTCTAACGACATCTTACCCGAGGACATGTGTGGTTTCACCGCTAAGAGCGAAGTAAAATTTGACTGAATTGGTAAGGCGGTGTTACATTTTTCAAAACGTGCGCACGCCATATTTTGAAAAATTTAGCACCGCCTTACGTTGAATCGTAGAACTTTATTTGCCTTGATTTCCCGATTGTACATTTTCAGTGATTGATAAAATGTTATCTTCGTCTAATTGTTGTTATTGATTGGTCATTCTCGAGTATATCCACGGTGCATAAGGCCTCTGAAGTTTTTAACACTTTTGTTTGAAGGTTGTACATTCTTCTGTCTTGTCTTATGTCTTATTGCCTTGTCTTGTCATATCTATAGCTGATCTATACACATAATTGTCATAAACTGATAAATACGATCGCATGTCATTGAACGAAGTCATCCCAAGTTGGTCGGGAGGCTTCACGGAGTAAAAATACAACTCTTTATTTTACACCACAGCGATCCGGAAATCATACAGAGAACAGGCAGAACTGGATAAACTCAGAGAGTGCGAGGAATCGAGAGAACGCAGGGTGAGAAAGTCGAGAGAGAAAGAGGGGAGGGTGAAGTGGTGTGTCCTTTCACATTCTGAAATATTAGCCCGAATCAAACCCGCCTGGGGTACGCCGCGCGCTTTGATAGAGTGTAGCACGCTCGCTCTCTCGTCGGCTGTGATGTGTAACAGGTTGGTCCGTGTTTCCGACAAGCGAGTGATGTTGCTACAACCTTCTGAGCCAATTCAATTTTGTAGAAAAAATCGAGGGGAAAATGAATAGATTGTTCGACATGGGTTATTTTGATTAGATATGTACCTGCATGTTTAATAGGATTCGTTAGGTCAAAGCGTGAGCTCAACTCTCGTGTAGCGTATTATAATTAGAGATATACATATCATAAATGGACAGTAAACGTACTTATAAAGGTAGAGCAGTACATTTTTTGTTCATTAAAAACGAAAACTCTCGAGAGTATCGATTTCATGATTAAATCTCTTACAACATATCTGTATTCCACCTTCTGCCTGATACGATAGCTCACCATGAAGAAATTACAGATCCATATAAACACAAAAAAAGCATAAATCAATAAAAGACTGAATAAATGCAAAAAAAAAATTTCTTAATTGTGAAAGCTAGCTGCAAGTGCTGTCTATACATAAATGCGGCTACAAGAGATTGGAATATATAAAATCTTGATAAATCATATTTATACATATCGAAAAAGATTTGGTCACCATTACGGACTGTTATGAAGCGGGGCTAAATTACAAAAAATATTTCATTCGTGTAAAATCCCCGATACATTAACAATAAGCTTGGCTTGAAGCCTCCTGCACAGAAAAATTGATTTGCACCGGGTGGAAATGGAACCTACAAGGTTCGGATAGCTATACAAAATTCTAGCCACCAAGCCATGGTAGAATGTTTTCTTGCGAAATTTGATGTGTCATTTTAGCGCGTTGTGTTAGCTCATATTCGCCCAAAACAACAGTATATCATTTGAACTTGGTACAATAATTTCGAGAAACCATCAGTTTTAAATTTTGTGATCAATCGTTATGACGATTCCATTCTTATGACTAAAACTCTTTCCTTGGTTTACATGTCAAGAAAATTGTGATTTTTCGTTTCGTTTAATGTTTTATTCCTGACTTCCAGGATTTTACGGACATAACTCCTTATCTCTCCGTTGCAAGATACTGCCCAACTATACCTCCATCGTTCCCGTATGGGTGGCTTAGCAGCTAGCAAGCACATGTAAAACTCCTTTTCCTTTTGTTTATCAACACGTGTCCGTAATGACATACATCATTCGGGAACCGATATAAAACTCGCGAAGATCATAGAATCATTGTTTCCTTCAATGTTGTGTATCTTCTCTATGTTTTATTACTGTTGCACGTACACACCGAGAAAAAGAGTTATCCACGCAGCCTATACCCCGTGAAGTATTATATTTAACACTTTTTTCTGCGCAAAGAAATGATAGATATAAAATTTCATGTGCTCCGTGGATAACACTTTGTTCTCTGTGTGCATTTAAGCAAAAGGCATGGTACTCGTGATATAGGGATCAGTTAGACTGTGGTTCAGATAATCGAGACGCAGTCTCGGAATAATATGTTTTACGTTCAGTTCCATTTTGATTTTCATGCAAGTGCATGTGTCAACATCGATAAGTATTTAAGTATTTAATTATTTATTCATGATTTAGATAAACGATATGGCCAACTTCAATCTCGGAAATCTGTGGCTATTGACGATTCCTGGCACAGCCGTGCTCGTGTATATATTGAGAGGTAACCATTACGACTCGTTATCACATGTCATAAGTTCGCAAACTATTGCGGAATTTCTTCAATTTCCACAAGCTGCTCCACGGTCTCCAACTTTTCCACGGTCCTGGTGGTTTATTGATGTTCCTAGCGATCAATTTGCTTAATTAGTGTACAATTAATAGAGTATGGTATTTAATACTAAATTCTATGTTTCTTACTTTTACAACCTTTCTGTCTTCACATTTCGTTCACTAAAATATTCGAGGACTCCACTTTTCATAAAACATTTTCAGACGCTCCGTTCCTCCTCGCCATTGGAGTCTTCGTGACTATCTGGGTACTATATCACATGCTTCAAAAGGTAATCCACTTGGTTGGTCGTACAATGCACACCGTTGAAAAAGAAGCTTTGATAAACTTATTCATTTTCCTAGGTATTTCGAAGGTATGAAATCGAAAACGTTCACAATCGTGCTGTTTTCATAACGGGATGTGGCAGAGGTTCTTTTTTAAAAATTTATTTCTTTAATAATGTTTACTATTACTATTATGATCAAGGGATTTCAAAGAATTTGTAAAACCTAGTACGAAGCCTTAAAATGATGTGTTATGCAAGCGCAATAATAATACGACTAAGAAATGTTAATAAACTAAATAAATATTTGTTTCGACATCTACGACTAGACACCATTTACGCCATTTATTTTATAAAATATCAAGTGCCTGGTTAACATCGTCTCTAGAATCCTGTGGCCGTTTGCATGAACAACGGAAAACCGTTTTCCGGGAAAATGTGACGTCATTAGCGTAGGCGGAGGTTTTTTGGAAAACGCCTCCGCCTACTGTAATGACGTCACATTTTCCCGGAAAACGGTTCTTGCATACGGCCACTGATTGTGCCTGGTTTCCCAAATTCGATGGGATCCATTTACCTCTTCTTGCTCGATATGAATTTGATTTATTTTAAGGTTTCGGAAATTTGATAGTACTCAGATGTCTGGAACGAGGGATGCCCGTCTTCGCTGGCTGCCGAACTGAAGAGGTTTGTTTAAAGGGACCTCACTGAATGGCCTCTTCATAGCGCACACTGTTTCTTTGCTCCCTATCAACGAGAGCATTGCTTTACGAACAGACTATTGGGTGAGGTTACGCTCCCATTAAGAGAAAAAATTAAGTAGAATTTATCCATATAAAAATTTCTTGTGTCCTTGCTACTACCTGCTAAAAAGAGAAGTGATCGTCTTTTCTTCTCATACCGAATCAATATCAACAGTGCAAAAGAACGCCCTTCTAGAAGGGGATTGCCAAGTCGTCCTTCAAAAGAAAGGCACCCCAAGCGAGAGAGCATTATCAGAGCTGAGGGTAAAATTAGCTTAGGTTGTGCTTCTAAGAAATGGTCCATGCCTCGTGACACATGTGAGAAAGACATTCGGCGCTACTTCAGAAGGCAGATTCCGAAGTAGTTCGTATTCTGAAGTAGTTGTTTTTTTAACGTAGTTTATTTTTCAGAGCGCGCAAGCTCTTCGGGAACAGGCTAAAATCCTTCCAGGAAAGCTCGACACAATGATCGTCGACGTGACAAATGACGAAAGTGTTACAAAAGCTGCGCAATACCTTGAGAATGCTTGCCAGAAATACGGAGGTATGTTATATTCCAGTACATATATCTTCTAAAATAATGCATCAATGATGTTAATATTTTATGAAAAGAATAAATAGATAAATAAACACATAAAGGTCTTCATGGCTTCATCAACAACGCTGGCATCGCCGGTACTCCGATATTCGACGACCTGCTCAATGTCAACGACTACAAGAAAGTTGGTGACTATGCCGATTAAAACCTCTGAAAATAATTTATTTAATTTTAATTTAAAATATGTATTTTATTATAATTATATAGGTTCTGGACGTAAACACGTTGGGAATGATCAGAGTCACGCAAGCACTCAAGCATCTCGTAAAACAGACTCGGTTCGTTCATATGACTGAGCGCAAAGTTTCCTTGCAAACGGCAACTCCCATGTTGAATTGTAATTATGGCGGAAAAGAATTAGATGCAAATAAAATTAGCATGCTATGTGGTATGGTGGTTTTGCACCGCGAATTTTTCAATTTGACACCGGTTTTTAGTTACGTAAACGTTCCATATCTGTGATGCGAATAACATAAGGAGGTCCTACCTGCCCGGGAAAGTAAATAGCCATTCTTTTGTGGTATAGTAAACCATCTTCCGAAAATGGGCATATTGATACCACGATACTCCTTGTTCGAGAACGATTATCCCACTTTTGGAGAAGTTTGCTTTCTGTGTTGTATCTTTGGCCTTCGATTTATGATTTTGATCTTTGATCTTTGATTTTCGATCTCCAATTCTGATAGTATACGATATATCTGCAGCGGCCGCATCGTTAATGTAACCTCGGCGGCCGGGCGTGTCGCAATGTCCAGCATGGGGCCGTACAACGTAAGCAAGTTTGCTGCAAATGCCTACTGTGACGTCGTCAGGTACGTTAATTCCAGGATTTAGAATGCGTTTTTTTGTATGAAATATGTATTGCAACATTAGTTCGAAATGTGAGAGATGGGAATAGCGGGGGCAAAAGAGATACAGAGCAGCATTTGGTAAAACTTATCTAAATCTCCTTTATCTAAATCTTCATTTGTTAAGACAAGAGCTGAGTCATTTCGGCGTTTCTCTTCACGTGATCGAACCTGGATTCTTCCGCACCGAGATCCTCGACGAGCAGAACATTCAGGTATGAAAATGACCGTGAGAAAGCACAGTGTTCAATTGATATTGCAATCCAGAGCGACCTCTCCACATAGAAACACTCTCAAATGCAATAGCGTCTCGCTTGTATTGCTTTCAAAGAAAAATGGTTTAAAGGTTGCGTTACCTCTCTCAATGGTCTTTTCATTATGCACGCTATTTCTCTGTTCTCTAACAACGAGAGAGCATCACGTTAGTTCAAAATGTGAAAGAGATGGGAATAGCGGGGCAAAAGGAATGCTGAAGGCGACTTTCCAAATCTGTGGTGCGCGCCTTGGTGTGTTTTTGCAATAATGAGACGACAGAGCGGCGCACCTCAGACAGGTTTGGTAGCGCGGCGGAGATTGCGATAGAGACAATCGTTGGATGCCATTGCGCACGCACATTCTCTCTAATGAATCCCACCAAAGCCGTCTGGCATCCTCCGCGCCCTCTTTATATTCAATCTTTTTTTCTAAAACATCTGCCAGCGGTGGAAAACGATATTTCATTGGTGCCCTGCTATTACAGAGGCTGAACTAACGTGGCATTGCACGTCGAAGAGACCATTGAGTGAGGTTACGCTCCCTTTAAATCAGAAAACTGTGAAAATTGGAAGCAAATTTATGAATGTTCTTATTGTTTCATGAAGTAAAAAAAATCGTTTATCTTTATTCAGAAAGAGCTGGACGTCTGCTGGAATGCGGCTCCAGACCGCGTCAGGGAAGAGTATGGCGAGAAGTACTTCTACGATTGTGAGTTCAAACACCAAAGATCAAAGATCAAAGATCAAACTTCAGATCGCAGCAAGTTCTTGAAGATGGTGTTGTCCGTCGCCTCAACTGATCTTGATATCGTCATCGACGCTTACTTGCACGCTCTGATTGGACGATTCCCTCAGCTGAAGTACCAGTGCGGAGGCGACGCCAAATTTGCGTGAGTATAATAACAAAAATCATTAATCAAGTCCAAAAAAAGAGAAAATAACGACATTCTGTGTTTACTACATGTGGAATAATTTTTTTCTCCAAAACTCGAAGTATACTTACACTATCAATTTAAGTAGAATTGTAAGTCTGTTTCAAGTGAAACCAAGTCCACTTACTGAAGTCAGTGACGTATTTTAAATAGAATTTAAGTTTTGGAATACCAGAGTAGCCGTGCAGAGTAGACGTTTGCTGGACCCCGAAGCGGCGTTCGAATTTAAGGGAAATTCAATATCGTTCATAACACGGATCTCCTGTAAAAGTGTATGAAGCCATTGCACAGAAAAAAAAATAATTTTCCTCTTTTTTTATTGATAGTTGTTAGGCAGGCCTAACTGAGTGCGAAAACAACATTTAGAAATTTTGTTTTTCGTAATTTGCATAATTATGCAATTTATTTACCGTCAACTTCAAATGAGTGTAACTCAATGAGTGTAATTTTTTTTCCATTCGGTTCCTAATGACCTCTTCTACAAATAAATCAACTAAGGATATGGTCGGAAATGTTGTTCTTCATGTGTTATTGTAGGAAAACTGTTTTTTTTGGATACAAAATGCGATGTTTCTCGAAATTTTTCTCTAAAGGATAAGAGTTTTATTGCAGATTCGGATTCCCCGTCCTCGAATTGGGGTATCCTGATATATCATTTAAACCAACTCTGTCCGCCCAATAGGGATACTGTATATCATCGTCCTGGACTTAGTGCAATTTTCTCTCAAATCACATTTTTGGTTGTAAATCAGCTCAAACTTATGTTAATGTACTCATTAGCTTATTTAAACCCTGTATCTCGACCAACCTGAAAAAATTGTCTTAGTGGTTCGAATTCTCAACAACAACCATTTTTGAGATATGAATCGAAAACTGATTTTTTAACGATTTTTCGCCTTTCTGACTTGATGCAACTTAAAAAAAAACACTAGCTTTTTCGTTTTGTTTTAAGTATATGTGAGAGAAGAGAACATTCGAAATGGTTTAGAGATGGAGATGAGAAGAGATGAGATGGACATGGAAAACTTCGGATACCATCTACATATGATATGATCTACAATGATTTCTTACAATTAGAGTTTTTCGAGGGTTCCATGGATATTATTGATTCAAACAGTTTCTACGACCTTAACGATCAATAAACTAATATCAATACATGATAAATAAGAACAGTGAAAATGAAATTGCAGAATAAAAAAAAGATCTTCCACGAAAGAATTTAAAAAATCGTTAAAAAATCAGTTTTCGATTAATATCTCAAAAATGGTTGTTGTTGGGAATTCGAACCACTAAGACAATTTTTTCAGGTTGGTCGAGATACAGGGTTTAAATATGCTAATGAGTACATTAACATAAGTTTGAGCTGATTTACAACCAAAAATGTGATTTGAGAGAAAATTGCGATATACAGTATTCCTATTGGGCGGACAGAGTTGGTTTAAATGATATATCAGGATACCCCAATTCGAGGACGGGGAATCCGAATCTGCAATAAAACTTATCCTTTAGAGAAAAATTTCGAGAAACATCTCGCATTTTGTATCCAAAAAAACAGTTTTCCTACAATAACACATGAAGAACAACATTTCCGACCATATCCTTAGTTGAGTTATTTGTAGAGGAGGTCATTAGGAACCGAATGGAAAAATTTTTTACAAGATTGCTCAAAAACGAGGCGAGTTACACTCATTTGAAGTTGACGGTAAAAAAATTGCATAGTTATGCAAATTACGAAAAACAAAATTTCTAAATGTTGTTTTCGCACTCAGTTAGGCCAGTCTAACAACTATCAATAAAAAAAGAGGAACATTATTTTTTTCTGTGCAAAATGGTTTTTATTTTCATACACTTTTACAGGAGATCCGTGATAAACAAATAGAATTCTTGTGTATTTTAACTTTTCGTAAACATAAGACATTGTTTTTATAAGTTTATATTCTGTTTTCTGGTCGGGAAAATAACCGAGCCTACCCGCAAGAAGAAACTATTATGCATTATTATTTATTTCCAGACACATTCCCCTCTCTTATCTGTGTACTGGCTTGAGAGACGCGCTGTACAGAATCATCGTCAAGGTTGGTAATTACATCATTACGTATTTTTCAAGTAAAAAATAATAATTATTATTTTAATAATTATATTCAGCTGTCCGGCATTCCTGTTCCTCAATGCGATAATGTTCGCCCTCCATCAAAGGATTTTAACGGCAATGCACACTCTGGCGACGTCTTACCAGAGGACATGTGTGGCTTCACTGCCAAGAGTGAAGTGAAACTTGACTGAATTGGTTATTCTGAAGTAAAGAGAATGTGTGTGTATGTGTAGAAATCGTAGTTTTCCCTGACATGCTTTGATTGCGGGGATTGTACGTTATACCACTGATAAAAATGTTATGATTATTGCAGAATTGTTCAGTTTTATATATCTTTTAAATATCAGTTTCTCACATTGGTGGGCTGAGATATACACTCAGAAAAATTTTCCCATTTAATTCCCTAGCTTTCCACCACATGGGAATAACTCCTTTTTTAAAGTACTTAGCTAGGGAAATAGCTAGGAAATTTTCTGTGAGTGTACATAGTTGTTATCCCTTGCTGAAATACCATAGTCCACCATTCGCTCCCGATTCTTTTACTTTGACCACCGCGTTATATCACTGATAAAAGTGATATGATCATTGTAATATTGTTGTTATCGATTGGTCATTCTCTTGCATTCTATACACGTATAGTGTATAATATATATAGTTGAGCAAGTTGTTTTTCTCCCCTCTCACATCACTAAAGAGAACTATGCCATCGTGATCTATGCATTTCACACGCTATTTCTATGTTCTCTAACTACGGTCTCTCCATATCACACGCTATTTCGCTGCATATGGTTAACGACAGAGCGCTGGGCGTTGTAGGTATCGAAAGGTTACTTTCACTATACTGTCTGATTACACAGGCAACGTAGCGAGAACACCAACTAGTGTACTATAGTGTAGACGGCAACGCATACCGGAGAAATTTTTGCGACCTTGCTCATAATCTCTGATGGCTCGTCACTACTGGCTAGTGGCTGTTCCGTTTTTCATATGGCTTCTCTTCTTTCTCAAAGGTTAGCCAACGTTTTTAAAAATTTCTTTAAAAAATAATTGAAAAATTTAATTTTACCATTTGTTGTTCTGAAAAAAATATTTTTCAGATTTTCGATTCATCACCGGAGTCAGAGTCATAGTAGGAATCTGGGCGCTGTATCATTTCCTGCAAAGGGTAAGCAATGCACGGTATTTTGGAATAGGTCATATATTAAATAAACGAACATTAAATATTGATATAAACCCAACACACAAGCAATTTTGAATCTCTCTTATTTGGTAATGTTCTCTCGCTTTTTTTGTAAACGAGAGAGCATTGTTGAAAGTAAAATTAGCATAGCGTATTCCTTTATAGCTCTTCGGCATGTTCAAGATCGAAAATCTAGAGCGGAGGGCTGTCTTTATTACTGGATGTGACACAGGTTCATTCATATGCCTTGATTTTATCCTGAAACACAACAAAATTATCAAAGTTAGTACTTGACATCATTGGGAATTTTGATCTTGAATAACTCCTTTTTTTTAACATATTTATTTATTTTTATTCGCAGGATTCGGTAACCGAATATGCATCAAATGCTTGAAGGCGGGTATGCCGGTGTTCGCAGGCTGCCTAACAGAATCGGTATGATGGCATGATTTATAGCGTTACATTACTTGTAAAAGTTTGAATGCTTTACTATCCGGTGCAATGAATTATGCATTTGTATCTGTAGATTCCGTTAGTTCACCCACCCCATTCCTGCGCCATTGATTTACGCGTCGTTTCAACTGTTCTCACATACGCATTTATGATCGATTTTAGATTTTTTAAACATTAGTTGACTTTGCAGTGATCTCCCGTAGCACTTCTTGTGCCTTGAATAACGGGATATACCTTTGCACCTTTAGCTTTTACATTACTTGTGCCGCCAATGAGCTATAAATAACGTTCTACTAGTTCGTTTGCCTAGGTCTATACGAAGAATCTAGTAGAATGAGAGTGGGCAATCAGATCCACAACTACGGTAACTTTTTTTTTCAATTTTCGATCGTTTCAGGGAGCTGCGGCGCTTAGACAAGAGGCCGAATCACTGCCTGGCAAGCTCGATATTATACTTGTCGATGTTTCTAAAGATGACAGTGTACAAAAGGCTGCGGAGTACTTGGAATCCGCCACGAAACAGTATGGAGGTAGTAACTTATTAAGACATATTTTATAGCGTAACTTCAAATTTCAAGCAAAAATTGTCAATTTCTGAATGACAGTGATTTAGGAACAATGTTTTCTGATTCTTTTACCAATGGTTGAAACGTTTGGTCTTTCATTTACACGATAGTGCACTTTTCTCATTGATGATTGACATCTTGTTCCCGTCATCAGCCGCCATAGCTCAGTCGGTTAGAGCGTGGGTCTAATAAGCCCAAGGTCGCAGGTTCGACCCCTGCTGGCGGCAAATCTTTTTGCATGTTTTCAAAAAAAATAAATTATCAAAGCATACTCATTTAGGTTTACACGGTGTGGTGAATAATGCGGGAATCGTTGGCACTTCTCATTTGGACGATATGACTACCATAAACGACTACAAAAAGGTCACATGTTTGCTCAAAAAATCTCCTTCTTTTGCCTTCTTCTTATCTTTTTTCGCGATTTTTATTGACCGTATAAAATACACGTGTTTATTTTAACCAGCCGCTACCACAATGTGTTACTATGTTTAGAGAGAGAGCACAAGTGATATAGCACGTAGATCAGAGAGAGCGAGGAAGGAAGGAAAAAGTGGGGTGTTGATCGATAGTTCTTTCTCTGTTTAGCAGCCAGTAGCAAGGCAATCACACAACCACATTTTATGCGGACTATAAAACAAAATTAATGAGGGGATCATTTATTTATCGAAATCGAATATATATTTTCAGGTCCTCGAAGTGAATACATTCGGTATGATCCGTGTTACAAAGGCTTTGAAACATCTAGTCAAGCAGACCAGGTAAACACAACAGCTCACACTATTCTTCAATTAAATTCTATTCACTCTACTAAAGGTATACGCAAAGCTAATTAGAAACTCTGCGCTCTGGCCACACACTATCGCTTTCTTTGTTTGCGCGAGAGTATTGAAAAATCGAAGAGTCATATTAGATAAATAGCGGGGTGTGCCTTCAATCTAATCTATTATCACATTGATACTATTCAAGCATAGTGCGTGGTCAGAGCGGCAAGAATCAAGTTACTGTGCATGTATACTGATAAATCGCATTGAAAACCATTGTTTTCGTCTTATCAAGTTGAATTATAGAGGCCGCATCGTGAACGTGACCTCGATCTGTTCACGCGTCGGCATCGCAGGCATTGGCCCGTACACGGTGAGCAAGTTTGCGGCCAGCGGATACTGTGAGATTGTCAGGTACGGTTTGATTTTTTTAACTGTGTAGGTTTCGCAAGCGTTCTGCTTAGTTTGATTTTTTTTAAAATTTAAGCAGAACGCTTGCGAAACCTACCCTGTTTAAAAAGTGTATAAAGCGACACCCCAACCTAATTTGCAACTCTCCGCTCTGGCCACACTCTCTCGCATTATTTATCTACGAGAGATTATTGCCAAAGCGCGGGAGAAGAATTAGCTTGGGGTGTGCCTTTAAGCACAAGTCCTCTGTAGTAATTTTAAAAAAAGATAAGAAACAGTGCTATATTTAGCTCTTTCTTTTTGTGTTGTAATTAAACACATAATAGGAATAAATCCTTTTCCCGCTTTAGTTGGATTTGACTATTTTATCTGTGTTCAAGATTATTTGTTTGACGTACTAAACGTACTCTTTGATTTTATGGTTAGATGAAACCAATGGTTGTAAATCACTGAATGGAAAGGAAAAAAAAACCCTATAAGCATGTATTCGATAGCTGTGGTTTTCCAGGCAGGAGCTCGCAAAATTCGACGTTTCCGTGCACACCATCGAGCCGGGATTCTTCCAGACACCTATGATTGAAACATCCGGCGTGCAGGTTGGGTAGAGTTTGAGGACCAATATTTATAAAAAATAATTAATGTTAAATTAAAATCAGTTTCGTAAATCATACAGCTGGGTTTTTGTCGATTATGTTCCTGTAAGAGTAGAGCGCTATAGTGTTCATATCACTTATTTATTTTATTTATTTATTATTACTTTATTTTGGATGGAACGAGGGTCCAAAGTAAAATGACACAAAGTAAGGAAGTGCGTGACAAAGTAAGGCGTTCTAGATCAATCAAGAATAATCATCAGAATTTTTGTGCAATGTATATATTGAATATTTAATGCATATTCATTTATATTTTGTATAATGATTGCGGTTTAAGGAACTACTTGACCAAACATGGGAGGCGGCTCCTGCCAAAATAAAGGAAGAATACGGCGAAGAATTCTTCAGAGATTGTAAGATCAAAGATCAAAGTTCAAAGATTAAAAAAATAACAAGAAATATAGGAGATACATTTCAGTGGGTGAGGCGAGTTTCCGATTTCTGCAATTCATCAGCTCGCCAAAAGTCGAAAAAGTCGCCGGCGCGTACTTTCACGCATTGACTGCGCGATATCCACACAACAAGTACCAAGTGGGGAACGATGCCAAATGGTTGTGAGTTACTTTCTTTCTCATGTATTGAGCCTTAGCCAGATAGAGCAGTCAGAGGCTAATGTGTCCCACGTTCGAGGGACTAACGCATCGCTACAATTGCCTAATGTGCCTACGCCGTAACCTCCCCCACCGCGCCTGCGTCGTTACGGCGGAGGTTACGGCGTAGGCACGTAAGGCAAATGCACAATATCGGAGAATCCTATAATAATATTCTTCGCACGAGATATAGTAGTACTCTGTTCGAAATTCTCTGGTATTTTGCCACTTAAAGTCTACTTAAACTTTCCCACTTTAAGTAGACTTTAAGTAAACTTAAAGTGAGACGTAAGTCTACTTAAAGTGGTGTGGTATACTGTAATGCATTTCGTCAAATGTTCTTTCACTTAAAGTTTACTTAAAGTCTACTTAAAGTCTGTGACGTAGTTTAAGTAGACTTTAAGTGGCAAAATACCAGAGTTTGTGAAAAGGAGAAAAAAGGAGAAAACTCCTCGTTTTGTATACTGTCTCGCTTGTTTTTTTTATTTCTTTTATGTTCGTGACTTTTGAACAGAACATTGTCGAACGAAATCGTTTATTTTAGATTCGTGCCTGCTGCTTTTCTTCCGGCAGGCTTGCGAGACGCAATGGCTGTTGTCATTGAACATGTTCGTTAATATTAAAGTTTTAAACATAATTATAATAAAAAATATAATTATTATAATAATTATAATAATTATAATAATGTGTTTTCGAGTAATTGGCCAGATAGGAACCGGTTTTGTACCAGGCATGATAAAGAATACTTTGTCTTCAACGTATCTTTCTGTTCCTTGCTCCTTTCGTCTACCATTGCGCGCACTTTCTCAATCATAAACAACTCATTGCACTATTCCATTGCATCGATCAGATTCTTCAGATGTAGTGGGTTAGCGCCCTGCCTAAACGCTAGTTCCAGTGATGTTTGTTGACGCTGAATGTAGGGAGTGCAGTTGCGTGCAAACTTTGCAACAATAAATAAATCACTGACAATGAGAAAAGTTTAGACCGTCGTGTAGTCACCAGAAAATTGTCTTTGTGTCTTTGCAAATATTTGTTTTGCAGTACTTGAGCACGCCCTTTCCTCATCAAGCCGTCAATAAGTACCGACAACCTAAAATCGAAGTCAAGGAGTCTGAAGACAATTCGATGCCAACGATTACTCCAACTACGAATAACTCAATAGTGCACGATCTCGAACCGATGCTTGAAGGAGTAAAGGAGATGGGCGAAGTGCGAATAGAACAGTCTAGTTCAGTTTAGTTTTCAGTCGATAGGGGATACCTAGGGTGAGTGAACCCTGTAAACCCTAATACAACGAACATGTAGAATCTACAGTGGTGGCCAGAAGGATATCATATTTTGGTTTTTTGAGCATAACTTTTCTTGTAGATAACCGATCACCTTGAAATTTTTATATAGTGTGCTCAAACATGGTTCACAATGTATACCGAGGCATGGGGCCGGTTTTTCAATTTAGACGGATCCCAGGCTACAGTATCCCAAAATGACCACATGCCTCATTTTGATAACGTGAAGTTGCGACGTGTTTTCGTTGTTTTAAACAATTTTTTCACTGTTTAAAAGGTACTTACGCATGCTACTATAGTCATTCATTGATACTGCATATATTTATTAGATATTAATATTCATATCGTAGAAATATTGTGAATTTCAAAAGTAACAACTTTTTTCATCACTTTTGCTTGTTTCTTGAGATTTTTTAAATGTATATTTCTTGTATTTTTGTTTTTATACTATGGTAATACGGAAAGGTGTACGATATCTCTTCCCTGATACCTTGCCCGTGAGGTTTGAATGGTCTGAAGCAATCAGAACCTGTTCACCAGTTTAGTGAAAACCAGTGTACGATCTCTCGTGTCATCAAAAAGGTTCCCAAATTCGTCATCAATGGTCAACCCTCATTGCCTGGTGTTTCACGTATTACCTAGGACCTTGATGACAGGAATATCATCAGCGTATCGCGCGATATCCCGAGGGCGAACTCAACAATCAACTAGCAAGAAATGACACTGTAATATGCCACTCCTCCTTCGACTCGCACCATCCGTAGACAACCCCAACACGCTGGTATTAACGGTAGAGTTGTTAGTACGAAGCACATAATCTATCCTAAGAACAGAG
Organism: Parapristionchus giblindavisi; assembly: GCA_943737045.1. Lineage (NCBI taxonomy): Eukaryota > Metazoa > Nematoda > Chromadorea > Rhabditida > Diplogasteridae > Parapristionchus > Parapristionchus giblindavisi. The sequence goes on from CALSFV010000234.1 coordinate 856,368, forward strand.
AGAATCGTCTGAAGTGGGCAAATTCTTTTTTCAAAAGGAGAGTCGCAGACTATCGAAAGGTCGTAAGGTCGGACGAGTTCAAGTTTAATCTATTGGACTCGGACGGCCGGTTTGACGTTCGCAGACCAGTCGGGGCTCGAGATGATGTCCACAAGCTCGTCCCCTAGGATAATCACGGAGTCATAAGCGTCATGGTGCACAGGAACTCGTACTATGTCCTCTGCAGCGAATCAATGGAATCATGATCGCAACGGCTATCGTACGCTCCTTCTCTCCGCACGTTGTTAGAGCAGTCAGAAGCACGGAAACTAAGTACTGAATTAATATTTGTTAATTTAATCTGTTTAATAGTAGATTTGAACCTAAATTGTTGCCCCAACATCACCCACGTGAGCAATCCACTTTGTTAGTGATTTAATCTATTATTTTGATTGTTGACATGTTGAATATTATTAATAAATTTGTTTAATTGATTTTTAAGATATATTCGTGAAAAAAACGAAAAAAAAACCGCATGAATACATTTAAAAATTAGAGGAAGTATCTTCCTCAAAATGAGCGGTCACGGTCATTTTGGGATACTGTAGCCTGGGATCCGTCTAAATTGAAAAACCGGCCCCATGCCTCGGTATACATTGTGAACCATGTTTGAGCACACTATATAAAAATTTCAAGCTGATTGGTTATCTACAAGAAAAGTTATGCTCAAAAAACCAAAATATGATATCCTTCTGGCCACCACTGTAAAATACAATCCCTTTCCTACTCGTTTTTTTTTTGTTGTGGATTTGTAATGTTATGTTGTCCTTTACTTATTTTTTTAAAATTATTATTAAATTATTTTGTACTTATTAAAATATTTAATTGTTTGTTTTGTATGTTCCGATTGTATTTCGGTGTTTAAATGCATTAAATTATGTGATCAATGCTTATTATTAACTTCTCATATTGTCCGTATAAAATATGCTTGCGTAATTGCCTTACTACCGAGCTGCTACACAGAAATATTCTATCGATCAACCCCCACTTTCCCTCCCTTCCCTCCTCGCGCTCTTTCTCATCTGCGTACTATCTCGCTTGGACTCTCTCTCTCTCTCTAAACATAGAAATTCATTTTGGAAATTACTGGCCACTAACGTACCAAATAAACAAGTGTATTTTATACAGTCAATAAACATTTCGCAACTTCACGGTTACATGCCTTCACCCTCGAATAACGTCATGTAATGTACACATAATTAACTGTTCGAGAACGTTTAGTGTATTAAAAATGGAGACTCTCGAGTTTTTTTCGTAACAAGACTGTTCGGGCAGAATTATAGACATTTATCACACGAACGGAACGACACATTTCATATTGTGTGATGATATAATATGTTTGAAGCTTGTTATGCGCATTGAAAGAACAACTTTTCAGGCAAGTAGAGAGTGCCTATCCGATTTGCATACTTGACTTTCTCACTTTCCCATTGCCACTTACGCTAATTCCCATAGACTATTAACATTCAATCCCATGTTAATCGTTGCGGGAGTCAGTCATGCCAACTCAAGGGTCTCCTACTTTAATATCAATAACTTTTCTACTCCTTTTCGCCTTTCGATTGGACGATTCCCTCAGCTGAAGTAAAGGTGAAGGTAACGGTATAACCCGTTATTCAAGGCACACGAAGTCCTGCGGGTGATCACTGCTACTCTGGTATTTTGAAACTTAAAGTCTACTTAAACTCCGCACTTTAAGTAAACTTTAAGTAAACTTGAAGTAAAACGCAAGTCTACTTAAAGTGGTGTGGTATACTGTAATGCATTTCGTCAAATTTTCTTTCACTTTAAGTTTACTTAAAGTCTACTTAAAGTCTGTGACGTAATTTAAGTAGACTTTAAGTTTCAAAATACCAGAGTAGGCCAGCTGAAGTGTATATATATATATATTTTATCATCGTGCGAATGCACGAAATGAGACAAATAATGGTAACGATAGATAAAGATTTCAAAAATATCAAAAATGTCGGTACTGACTGATATCGATTTACATAGGGGACCGAAAGTTTCGAATGGAATAGCAGATATCTCTAGCGACGTCTTTTCCGAGGACATGCGTGGCTTCACGGCCAAGAGTGACGTTAAAATTGATTGATTTTTTGCGCTGTAGGGAATTTGTGTGTACAAATCGTAGTGTTTTCCCTGATTTGCGTTGATTTCGGGGATTGCATGTTACCAATGATTGACCACTGATAAAAATGTTACCATCATTGTGTTGTAGTGATCGATTGATCATTCTCTTCCGTTCTATACACGTATAATTGTGAATAATCTATATAGTTGAGCAAGTTGTTTTTCCCCTCTCGCATCATTAAAGAGAACGTTTTTTTTCTTAATTTCACACACTATTTCGCCGTATATGGATAACGATAGAGTGCTGGGCACAATATATTGTAGATACATAGTACACTGGTTGGCGTTATCGCTGCGTTGCCTGGGTAAGGTAATCAGACAGTGAAAGTAACATTTCGATACCTACAACGCCCAGCACTCTATCGTTAACCATATACAGCACGAGGAGTGGAGAAATTTTTCTGACTTTAGTCATAATCTCTGATGGCACGTCACTACTGGCTAGCGGCTGTCCCGTTTTCAATATGTCTTCTCTTCTATCTCAAAGGTTGCCCAAATTTTTTTAAAATTTCTTAAAATTTTAATCAATTGCATATATGTAGATTATAATATTTTTTATTGATATGGTTGTTTCATCTGGAAAAAATATTATTCAGATGTTCGATTCATCACCGGAGTCAGAGTCATAGTAGGAATCTGGGCGCTGTATCACTTCCTACAAAGGGTGAGCCCTGCAAGCAAGTAATATTAAAAAATAAGACGTAATTTATGTTAAAAAATGATTGGGTAAAATATGTCATAAGATCCAGATCCAGCTAGCTACAGATCCTAACGCATAGTATCTACAAAATAAAGTGTTTAAATGTAAATGTAATGATAAACTGTTTGCTTAATGTTTTCACTATTGTCGAAATATTTTGTAAACCAAAACATGAACATTGTACATTGATTTAAAGATCTTCGGCGTCTTCAAGATCGACCATCTAGAGCGGAGGGCTGTCTTTGTTACTGGATGTGACACAGGTTCATTCATATGCCGACACTTTTTTGTTGTTCAAAACACAACCATACATTTTCGTAGCCTCATAAAGCGAGGATTGACCCACCATATATGAGAGAAAATGACGATTTTTAAGGGATAAATAACGAATCTTCTAAATTTACCCATCATATTTTGAAAATCGACCATCATATTTTGAAAAAAAATATAAAAATTACGGCGAGGGTACCGAAAATGTATAAAGACAACAAATGGTCAAAGTTAGCACAGATGTTGCATGATATCATAGGGGAATTTTAATTTTGAATAATTCGCAGGATTCGGCAATCGTGTATGCATCTTGATGCACTTGTGCCTGAAGGCGGGTATGCCGGTGTTCGCAGGCTGTCTAACAGAATCGGTAACATTTCTAAAGCCTGTCTATGTTCCTTTCTCTGGTATTTCAAAACTCAAAATCTACTTAAAATACGTCACCGACTTGAAGTTTACCAAGTGAGTGACGTCATTTTTCACTTCAAGAAGACTTACATAATGACGTCACACTTTAAGTAGACTTACAAGTCTACTTAAAGTGAAAGTGTAAGTACACTTCAAGTTTTGAAATACCAGAGCTAGTCCACAAGAGCATTGCATGAATTGCGTAAGTGTGCTTACCCGGTGGTGCAATGAGTTATGCATTTGTCTATGTAGATTTCGTTAGTTCACCCGTCCCCTTTTCCTGCACTCCTACCGTAACCTTTTTTTTTCAGTTTCGATCGTTTCAGGGAGCCGCGGCACTTAGAGCAGAGGCCGCCTCACTTCCTGGCAAACTGGATATCATAATTGTCGACGTATCTAAAGATGATAGTGTGCAAAAGGCTGCAGAGTACTTGGATGCCGCTACGAAACAGTATGGAGGTAATAAATTATTTTTTTATTATTCTATATCATAACTACAAATTTTACGCGAAAAAAAATGAATTTCTGCTTGAAACTAATTTATGAACATTTTTTATGCAAACCTTTAAAATTTCTGGTCTTTTATTTACACGAGAGTCCGCATTTCTCATTGTTAATTGACAACTTGCTCTCACCATCCGCCGCCATAGCTCAGTCGGTTAGAGCGTGGGTCTAATAAGCCCACCCCTGCTGGCGGCAAATGTTTTTGCGTTTTTTTCAAATAATTCTTTTGAAATTCTCATAGCATCTACCTTGTTTAGGTTTACATGGAGTTGTGAATAATGCAGGAATCGTTGGCATCTCCCATTTGGACGATATGATTAACATAAGGGACTACAAAAAGGTTACTTTTATGCTCAAAAATATCCAAACCCTCTTGTTTTTTTGTTTCTTATCTTTGTCGCTTCTTTTTTAACACAAAAAAATAATTAGAGTTAAGACATCGGCTCAGTGAGATTCCAGGAAGTGCCGGATATCGACCTCACCGATTTGGCCCAAAATTTTTTTATGGATAAACCCATGGGCCCCCATCACAAAATGGGTATTCATTTGAGCTGGTTCCTTGAAACACAGATGTGGCGGGTTTTCGAAATTTGAAAACTCGATTTTCACCGAAAAAAAGGGAGCGACCAATGTTAATGGACCTGAAGTTGACCCGAAAATATTTTTGCTTTCAAAGCCCCTCATGTTTGTACTCATATTGACGAGCTCGTCGAGTAGAACAACTTTCATGTTGAACGTTTTGTCTGAAACTCATATACAAGAGAAATACATGAATTAAGATTTATTGGATCCAAATCATTTCGATCGCTTGTATTTTGAGAACAAACGACTTTCATAGAATACGACCAACATCACAAAAGACGTGCTCGACGAGTACTTTAAACTGAGCATAAAAATGGCAAGGATCCGACAACTTTTTAAAGATCATTTTCGAGTCCTTATTTTTCAGCATAGGGGACTAAAAATTTTTTTCGTGAAACAACGAACTAAGTATATTTTGAGTTCTACAATACAGGCGAAAGCATTTTGTGCACAAAAAATATTTTACTATTGTTTTACTCAAACTTGTCTGAAAAACTGTGTGAATAAATAAAACTCTGTATTTCTCTTGTGCATGCGTTTCAAACAAAATGCTCAACATGAAAGTTGTTCTACTCGACGAGCTCTTCAATATGAATACAAACACGAGGGGGTTTGAAAGTAAAAATATTTTCGGGTTAACTTCAGGTTCATTTATCTCAAAATAGCTACCTTTCGATTTTTTCATTTTTTCCCTTATTCGACGCAGAAATTTTTGCTCTATAAGATGAGGCAAAAATTGGACTGCACTTTATCGTTTTAAAAATATTTTATTTTCGTTTTACTCAAAATTAGCAGGAAAACGTGTGAAACTCTCTTGTACATCAGTTTCAGACAAAACGTTCAACATGAAAGTTGTTCTACTCGACGAGCTCTTCAATATGAGTACAAACAAGAGGGGTTTGAAAGCAAAAATATTTTCGGGTCAACTTCAGGTCCATGTATTAGGTGAATTCATAAGTAACGCTCGTTTTTTTGTCCCAACTTCAGTCGCCTAATTCTTGCTCTGTTGTTATTAGCTGCAGCCATGCTGTTTACAGTAGAGAGGGGGGCCCTCGAGTATCCTGCGGTTGTTTTCGATTCAGTTCCCGCGTGTCCTCCAGGCGAGAAAACCGCACAATTTCGCCCCCGACGGAATTCGCATTAGCAACGTTATTCTATTCCTTTTCCTCTCCGACTTGAAACGCCCTGACTTCCAACATCACCTAGCGGAGGTGTACCCCTCACATGTACCTCACGTTATAACGGTGTAAAAGTGGGTCGTCAAATTCGAGAATCTTTTCATCGAAGGAGTTTTTCATCGAAGATGAAGACCAACCTGGTAGCCCGGCGGAAGTGGATCTCGACCGATTGCTCCAAGAGGAAGAGGCTGATCCGTATCCCGAAACCTGCGATATTGCAATGACACTTGGGGTCAACCAGAGCACCGTGGTACATGGCCTTCACAATCTCGGAAATAAGTGAAAAGAAGGAAGATGTCGACCCCACGTCCTAGCCGACTACCACAAGGATCACCGACTGGATATGGCAAAGACTTTTCTCACTCTACGTCGCCGGCTTGTTTGGCTGGTCAACGTTATAATGGGTGATGAAAAGTGGGTGCTCTACGATTACGAAGAGCCAAGGAGACTGTTGTTCGGTGAGCACGAAAAGCCAGCAGATGCCCACAAACAAGATTTTCAACGCTAAAAAGTTATGTTGTGCATCTGGTCTTCGGAACGGGGAGTCGAGTTCTGGGAACTCCTCACCGAGGGTACGACTGTCACGACACATGTCTACACTCTCCAGCTGCGGAAGCTAAGACTCCACCTCGAACAATCACGCGGGAAGGACAAAGGAATCTAATTTCAACATGACAACGCTCGACCTCTTACCAAAATAACTACCCTGTCTGAGCTAACGGGCTATGACTGAACTGTACTGTACACCACCCTCCGTACTCACTCGACCTTGCCGACTATGGTTGTCACCTCTTCGCGGCGCTCCATCACTTCCTCAAAGGTAAAAGCTTCGAAGACCGAACCACTATCCATACCGTACTCGACACCTATTTCCAGAGTTTGCCCCAGTCCTTTTATCATGAAGGGATCCACAAACTGCAGGGTAGAAGGCAGAAGGTGACCGATACGAATGGAAAATATTTCTAGAATTCTCCATGCTTTGTTAGATTTTTGTGACAAATTCTTTGGAAAGCGAAAAACGAGCGTTACTTATGAATTCACCTAATATCTCAAAAGACGGGTCCTTCGATTTTTGATTTTTTCCCTTATTCGACGCGGATTTTTTTGCTCTATAAGATAAGGCAAAAAATGCACTGCACTTTTTTGTTTTAAAATTTTAATTAATTTTTGAATGTTTTGAGGAGGTAAAAAAAATCAGTTTGCGATCAGATCTCCGGACCGTCGTATAGCCAGTTTTTGTTGTATATTTATACTTATTATTAATCGACACTAACATTGGTAGTAGGTCGCTCCATTTTTTTTCGTTGAAAATCGAGTTTTCAAAATTCGAAAACCCGCCACATCTGTGTTTCAAGGAACCAGCCCAAATGAATACCCATTTTGTGATGGGGGCCCATGGGGGTATCCATGAAAAAATTTTGGGCCAAACAGGTGAAGTCGATGTCCGGGGTCACTAGCACAACCCTCGAATATTACTGAGCCTGTGTCTTAAAGTATTGTAAGAATGGTTTGAAAGTAGGTTGTGTTGTAAGAGAAACTATTTCAAGACTAATATCTAGAAATAAAATGAGGCATTTCACTAATAATCATTTGCTCGAGTCGAATATTTATTTTCTGGTCCTCGAAGTGAATACATTCGGAGTGATCCGTGTTACAAAGGCGTTGAAACATCTCGTCAAGCAGACAAGGTAAATTAAAACTCTATTCACTATTCTTATTCCATTCTTATTCACTATCTATTCACTATATTCGTTCAGTCCATCATTCAGTTAAATTTTATTCTATTATTATTATTATTATTATTATTATTATTATTATTATTATTATTATTATTATTATTATTATTATTATTATTATTATTATTATTATTATTATTATTATTATTATTATTATATAAATTGCTACTCTTGAAGAGTAGTGCGTGGTCAGAGCCGCGTGTCACCTTTCACTTATTTCTTCTAAACAGTCATTTTCATCTCCTTTTATTCTGATAATACATGTAGATAAAATAATGATGTATGTAGATGAAATAACAATATATCGAGAGCGGCGTATATATTTATCACATGCTCACGCATGAACGAGACTATTGAAATAATGGTGAAATAATAATAAGTAATCAATAAACTCTCAAGAACAGATAGATAAGATAAATTGAATGACAGAGGCCGCATCGTGAACGTGACCTCGATCTGTTCCCGCGTCGCCATCCCTGGTGTGGGACCGTACACCGTGAGCAAATACGCTGCCAGCGGATACTGTGAGATCGTCAGGTACTTAATTAATTAATTTATCTACGCCCGAGGCGCAACGAGACATGTGATAATTTAAAGAGCGTACTGTTTGGTGATTTTTTATAAAACAACGTAGAACAGTAGCGAAACAGTCTACACACAGATAAAAAATGTTGAGTGGTTTTTGTATTTAAGACCTCATAGGTGTTCCTTTTTCAGCTGTAGTTTCATTTAACACTTTTTCCTCTGTGTGCACATCTTATTATTAAGTTTATTTGTTCCGTGTACTAGACAATAAGGCATTCGATATGCGTGGTTTTCCAGGCAGGAGCTCGCAAAATTCGACGTGTCCGTGCACACCATCGAGCCGGGATTCTTCCAGACTCCTATTATTGAAACATCCGGTGTGCAGGTTAGGCGTAGGAGATTGGCCACCAATATTTATTACAATGATAAAATAAAATAAAAAAAATTTCCATACATCACAAATCTATTACTGCTGGGTTTATGGCGATTATGTGCAGTTGCGATTAAAGCGCTATGAAGTGTGGTATGAAGTGTGGTACCTATGGTATTTCGAAACCTTTTAAGGTGGAGTCCGATGAATATTTTCGTAACTTGAAGCAAAAATATTTCAGGTGATTGTTATAAGTACACTTTTTAAACTTAAAAGTTTTGTAATACCAGAGACACCTTGTACCTTGGCTGGTACAAGCGTTTTAGCTCATTCACGAATAATTTTAAAACAATTATATTTAGATGCTTTTATTTTATATTTCGTGTAATGCATATATTTTATATTCATCTACATATATTTCATATAATGCTTGCGGTTTGAGGAAGTAATTGACCAAACATGGGAGGCAGCTCCTGCCAAAATAAAGGAAGAATACGGCGAAGAATACTACAGAGATAGTAAGATCAAAGATCAAAGATCACAGATCAAAGATCAAAGAAAAGAAATATAAGAGATCCATTTCAGTGAGTGAGGCGGTTTTCCGGTTTCTGCAATTCATCAGCTCGCCAAAAGTCGAAAAAGTCGTCGGCGCGTACTTTCACGCATTGACTGCGCGATATCCACACAACAAATATCAAGTGGGGAATGACGCCAAATTTCTGTAAGTTACTTTCTCGTGTATTCTTTATCATGCCGCAGAGAGAAATAGTAGTCAGAGTCTCTGGTATCCGACGTTAGTGAGACTAGCATTGGAGTCTCATATATAAACACAAACAGCAATATCACACAAGATATAATAGTACTTTGTTCAAAATTTGTCTTAAAAAAGAAAAAAAACGGAAAAAACTTTCCTCCTTTTGCACACTCTCTCACCTGTTTTTGTTTTTGTTTTTTCCATGACTTTTGAACAATACAGTATCGAAATTTACACTTTACCCATTATTATAGATTCACGCCTGGTGCGTTTCTTCCGGCAGGCTTGCGCGATGCACTGGGTGTTGTCATTGAACATGTATGTTACTATTAAAGCCCCGACTTAATTTTACTCCGCGCTCTGGTAACGCTCTCTCGTGGACAAAGAAAGCGAGAGAACATTCCAGAGCGGATAATTTCAAATTTAATTATAATAATATTTAAATCTATGTTGCGGGTTTAACAAACTGAATAAAAAAGTACGAATTATGTCGGACAAGGGTACCTTTTTGCTCGAAAGGTTTATATTGGCCCGATAGCATTTTTGTAACAGTCATGTTAAAGAATACCCCTATTGCGTTATCATTCCCTCCCCTATTGCGCGCTGTTGCGAATTTTCTCGATCATAAACAGCCCAGTGCACTATATCGTTACATCGACCAGATCTTTCCGATCTTTGGATGGTACTTTTCTTTGTTTAGTGTGGGTTGACGCTGTACCACGACGCTATTTCGTTGACGCTGAATCTAGCGAGTGCAGTTTCGTGCAAACTTTGCAACAATAAATAAATCACTGAGAAAAGTTTAGGCCGTTGTTCAGACATCAGAAAATTGTCTTTGTGTCTTTGTAAAAATCGTTTTGCAGTATTTGAGCACGCCCTTTCCTCATCAAGCCGTGAACAAGTATCGTCAGCGTAAGAGTAATGTCAACGAACCTGAAGACAATTCTAAGACAACGATATCTCCAACTACGAATATGTCAATAGCGCACGATGTCGAGCCGATGCTTGAAGGAGTAAAGGAGATCGGCGAAGTGAGGATAGAGCAGTCTAGTTCAGTTTAGCCGTCAGCCATTCTAAAATTAAGTAATTTTTATTTTTAATATTATATTTAATTGTTTGTTTTATAAGGTTTGGTCGTATTTCAGTGTTTGCAAATGATAAATGCATTCAATTATGTAATCAATGCTTTTCAATAACATCGTATGCAAAACTTTACCTCGTACCGGTTCCAAACATTTACCATCCAAACATCTAATCTAATATTCAAATAATTATCACAATTATTATAATAGAAGAATTTCTTATTTCTATTTATTATATCAGATCGTTTGCGTAAGACTCGACTAAAATATGTGAAATCTGGCACAGTCCTTCCCCTCACCTGCCTCTCTTCTCTTTCGCCCCACCACACTCTCTCGCCTCTTGCCTCCTCTTCAAAAAAAATGACTACACTAAAAGTTGATTTTCTCGAAAAAAAACGGAGCGTAAATTGGCTGAAATTTTTTCATGGGATCGTGAAACCATTCCGGACCGATCTATATCTCGCTAAAATACTTTGACTTTGAGATAAATTCCATTTTTGAAAATTTATGCAACTTTTTCATGAAAAATGAATTGGAAGGCCGATAGCCATCAAATTCTGCCCTTGAGGGCATAATCCACAAATTGTAGCACGATCAGGTGACGAGAAACGACTAAAACGAAATTTAAACGCGATGTCGCCTGGCCGGAACGGTGGATGTAGCTGCTAAATGAACATAGCCATCGTCATCAGCACCCTTGAAAACAGCGATTCCCAAATTTTGATATATTTTTTAGAATTTTTCCGGTCGAATACTTGAGAGGGTGATTATCTTGTTACAGCTTGACAGCTTGTTCTCACTATAAGCCGCCATAGCTCAGTCGGTTAGAGCGTGGGTCTAATAAGCCCAAGGTCGCAGGTTCGACCCCTGCTGGCGGCAATATTTTTTCTTCTTTTCAAGTATTTTTTTAAAATTTTCATAATATACATGATTATCTACAGAGTACTTGGATTTCGCTACAAAACAGTTTTTAGTTAATCTATTCGCTTAAAACTTCTTTTTATATAGAATTTGTTATATTTTGACATATTTTGTATTTTTTTATATCGCAACTACAAGTATGTCAGTTTCTTGAGAATCTTTGAAGCATTTAGTCAAGCAGACAACGTTAATGTCATATAATTTGCATTTAGTTCTAGTATACGACAGAGGCCGAATAGTCAACGGCACATCGAATAGTGAACTTTCACAAAAATAATTGCCTATATTGAGCGTATAAAAATAACTTGTTTTATTTGTACGAGAGCGTTCGCAATGACTACAATACACGTGATTATTTTGTAAACGTATTGTTAGTCACCAAATTGATTTCTACGTGTGCAAATGTCCTCATTTCAATCGTATTTCACTTGTTCATACATGATAAATAACTCAAAGATTAACCAATTTCGCACACAAAGAGAACACATTGTCATGAATGGAGTCAATGTGACTGCGATCTTATCACGGGTTGGATCTGCGGGGAAAACGATTCTGGAATAGCGTTTAAGGACAAATTCACTCGAAATTTTTTGCAAAATTAGTCTCCCATTTTATATCTCCGCTTTTAAATTTCCTAATTTCAAGCATAGTTCATTGTTATTATTATTATTATTTATTATTTACTTATTCCATCAAATATAAATGTTCATAATCACATTAATAACACAGGGAAGAGGGGAATTGTTGATAAGATAATAAATAGATGTCAACAATGAAGTATGATTGAAATTTTTAGTTCGTATGCTGTGAAAATCATGTTTGCGGATGTTTCCTGTCGGTTCAATCTTTGATCGTGTGGTACACGCCACCTTTAAGTCACCAACGATCTTTTTGATTATTTTGTTTTTTTCTTGGTAAACTATGATACTATCGCTCATAAAACACTTTCTAGCAGCATTCCATTGCGGAACTTTTCACGTGTTTGAGCCGTAGTGTAGTCTATTTCGATCGTAGTGGACCGTAGTGTGATCATCATGCCATGGTATAGTTAGTCCTGCTTCATTATCAAGCAAGAGTATTTTTTAAGCAATTCTTTACGCTTATCAGCCTCTATTATTACATACGGAACGTTTCGATAAAAAATATTCTACAGTTTTCACCCTATCTTCATTCTCTGTCTTGCTTTTTATTTAATATCTAATTGCACTGTAAGTTTTTAACGACTTTCCAAAATATTTTACGGATCTTGGTTCCGTGTAGTAACAATGAGATGTCACTCTGGACTTCGCATAATGATGTAAAATATATTTGTGACAATAAGCATTTAGATGTCGGATTCACTCTGGTGGCTATCCGCTATTCCGATCACAATAGGAATCGTATACAACATAGGAGGTTAGTCTTTTTTTCGATATCTTTTTCATCATCAAATTTTCAGATTTGCCTTTCCTGTCGGGCCTCGGAGTTCTAATCGGAGCTGGGATTATGTATAACGTAATACAGCAAGTATGTAATTATTGATTTTTTTAAAATTTGGAAATAGTTTACAGCTAAGATTTTTTTCTTCAGTTTTTCAGCGTCTTCAAGCTACGCGATCTTGATAACCGGCCAGTATTCATTTCTGGATGTGACACAGGTTTCAATGCATTGTGCTTATTATTAATCTAATCGGGCTCTTCATTTCAAACACTATTTCTTTGTTTTCTTACTTCCATTATTTTTGCCACTTTCTTTGTGTACTGCTTTGGTATTTCCAAACAAGCAGTATACTTAAATTACGTTACTGAGTAGAAGTTTACTGCGTGTTCACTACAAGTGAAAGAGCATTTGACGAAATGCATTACAGTATTATATACCACTTGCAGTAAACTTGCGCCTAACTAACTAACTTGCAAGTCTACTTCAAGTGGGAATGATAAGTAAACAAACTACTAGTTTAGAAATTCCAGAGTGTATGTTCAAGGAGGGTTGATAAAGGATAATGAAAAAAATATATACTTCATTATTCCAGGATTCGGTCGCTGTCTCGCCATAAAATGTCTCGAGAGTGGCATGCCAGTGTTTGCTGGTTGTCTCACAGAATCGGTAGTATTAATTTCACCCATTATAATAACAATAATTAACAAAAATATATTATATTATAACAATAATATGTTAGAAATATTATAGCAATAATATGTTAAAATATATTATAACAATATAATAATAACAATAATAATTGTTATTAATATTATTATTACCAATACTGTAATTTATTATCTTCACTCTCAAATTTTTGAACGACGAATTTGGAAACAGCAATATTGTCCGCAATGTACAATTTGAACAAATGCCTAATAGCAAGGAAAGATCGTTAGAAAGTGATAGTGAGAGATAGACATGGATAAAACGTATCATAGCACCTCCTCGTATCCTAAAACGGATTGGATAAGGATGTGGATGCTTACGATGGATCGGCTGTGGCCGGTACTTCATTATCACGACAGGGATAGAGATCTCCATTCGGGGGCATAGCTCAGTGGTAGAGCGCTCGCTTAGCATGCGAGAGGGCTGGGGTTCAATTCCCCATGCCTCCAGTTATCTTTTGCCGATTTTTACTGTAACGAATTATTACAATATAAGCAATACGCACGTAAACAAGGTAAAAATGGTAAATGGTAAAATGAATAATGGCAAGGGTATTCAGAAAATGAGAGATGATAGCAGATGACGCTGCATTCTTTGGGTATTTGGGTTCTTATGCGAAAAGTCGATCTCAAGGTTCGGTGGCGAGATCAGTTCAAGAGAATTAATAAGCAAAATCAATACGAGAGGAGGAACTAAATAACGACCATGCCTTTATCTCAATACTCGATACATGAATTAACCGATTGATTGAGGGAGCAGAAGCGCTTCGGCAGGAATCCGCCGCCATGTCGGGGAAGTTGGACACAATGATCGTTGATGTCTCTAGTGATGAAAGTGTCGCTAGTGCAGCTAGATACCTTGAGCAGGCCACGAAGCAATATGGAGGTATCCGAAATTATGTATGATGTAGATGAGCTGGAAGCTTACAGAAACTAGGAAATAAGAGGCCTGTTTCGTATTTTGGTGCTTTGAATAAGGTTAATATTATTACACACAAAGAAAAAAGTGGAAAATACCATATGTTAAATTAATAATGTGCAATATTCAAAATGAAACATGTATTGATAGGTCTACACGGAGTTGTGAACAACGCTGGAATAGTTGGAAACTCATTCCTGGATGATTTCCTCGATATTCACGATTATGGAAAGGTTTCTTTATTATATTATTTGCTTACAAATTCTTCGATGATGGGCTACGCTTTTCGCCTATCGAATCTATTATTCATAGTTACATTTGCCTTACGTGCCTACGCCGCGACCTCCTCCGCCGCGTCTCCGTCGTTACGGAGGAGGTTACGACGTAGGAAAGTAAGGCAAATGCAATACAGAACAATATCATTGGTTCTATGTTCTTTATGATAATATTGCACCCCAAATATCCTGGTTCCCCTTCGCTTTCTTTAAACACTCGTGCTCTAACATTTTCATTGCGTTCGAGAGTGTGAGAGTGTTCGAGAGAGAGAATTTTGGAGTATTTTAGTGATCGCCATCTTGCAGGTCGTGAATGTGAACACCTACGGAATAATTCGCGTTACGCAAGCACTGAAGCATCTGGTGAAGCTAAGACGGTAAATTAATATCTCTAACATAAAAAATTCCTTATGTGGTGTTACATTTTCAAAACGTGCGCACGGCGTGCGAACGTTTTGAAAATGTAACACCGCATTAGCTCAAAAATCCATGCAACGACATTAGAACAACTTTATCAGCCGGTGTTATGTCAGCAGGGTCGCCATTAGGGTTCTCCAAGGATTATCATCGTGTCTCGCGAGTTGCACGATCTTGACGAAGTCGTCTATCCATCTCCTCGATTTCGTTTAAGACGCGGTGTTTTTAGACTCGAGCATGTTTTTACTCCTTCGATTATAGAATGATTTCTAAAGTCTCATCAATCCCATAAAATCGTCTTTCAGTTTCGTGCAATCAAATACATTTTCATGTCAGTGGCCGCATAGTCAACATGACATCGATCCTAGCACGCGTTGCATCGGCAGGAACTGGACCGTATGCGGTGAGCAAGTACGCAGCCAACGGATACTGTGAGGTCGTCAGGTATGGATTTATTTATTTATTTTATTTTTGATTTTTTTCAAACATCGTTTTACCTGGTATAATGCTAGATATTTTTACATTTTATTTATTCATAAATAATTTATATTTGACACACCTCTGACAGGTGCGAGAGCGCAGAAGTGATAGGAGAAATAATAATAATAGCAATAATAGCATGACATTTGTGTTATGTCAAAGCATGCATTTTTCAGACAAGAACTCGCCCCTTTCGGTGTTTCTCTGCATACAATTGAGCCGGGATTCTTCCAAACACCTATGATTGATTCATGCGGAACACATGTTTTTTTTGTTTAAATTAAAATTTTGGCAAAATATAATAATAATAATAATTTATAATATAAAAAATATCCATATTTTGCGAACAGAAATATTTCATGCACTACTGACTGTACCATACCATCGAAACGAGCGAATTTCGAAAATTTGAAATCGAATTATCCGAAATGCATCGTTACATTTGCATTATGTGCCTACGTCGTAACCTCCTCCGCTGCGTCTCCGTCGTTACGGCGGAGGTTACGGCGTAAGCACGTAAGGCACATGTAACGATACAAAATAAATAATTAAAAAACCAGTATTTAAATTATAAACATGCATTTTTTGAGACAGGACTGGATCGACTGTGGAATTCAGCTCCCGCTAAGGCGAGAGAGTACTACGGAGAGCAGTACTTCAGACGCAGTAAGTCGCTCAAAGATCAAAGATCAAAAAATCAATCGCTGTTTCAGGAGTTACGGCGAATCAGCGATTCATGAAATTCATCAGCTCGCCTCGAGTCGAAAAAGTCACCGATGCCTACTTTCACGCATTGACTGCGCGATATCCGCATAATAAGTATCAAGTTGGAAACGATGCCAAATTTTTGTAAGTTAATAAATACGAAATTTAATTTAAATACAAATGTTTATAAAAGCCGTGGTCCCCCTTCTTCGTTTCAGTCCAGCGCTCTCCCATTTGGAGGAGAGGGCGGGGAGCACCGGCCCCCATTGGACTGCCCTCCCTAAAATGGGAGGATAAGCCTCCCTCGCAGGGGAGCAGGGGGATCTTATACAAATTACCCCGGGCCAAAAAACAGGAAAGTTCCGTGATCTGCAGCTGGACTTCGTGTGCCTTGAATACGGGAAATATTTTGCCCTTCATGCCGAGTCGAGCAGATCTATTTTTTTGGTCGCGAATGATTTCTAAATCTTTATTGCAGATTCCTTCCTTCCTCGTTTCTTCCTGCAGGCTTGCGCGACGCGATGGGTGCTGCCGTTCGAAATGTACTCAACCTTTGGATAGAATTTATTTTATCATGTTTTGTCGATCAAAAACAACAAAACAAAAAAAAACGAAAGATAAACAATCGTTAAACGCAGTAAGTTGACCGATGATTCAGGCTAGAAAGAACTTACTGTCTTTAGCATCATGGAATAAATAAAGAAAGTCCACCTCTATCTGCAGCACTTCAATATGACGCCTCATCGAGCCATCAACATGTATCATGAGCCTAGAAACGATATCGAGGAACCAGAAAATACTTCAACGACAGCGACGATAGTAGAGGATTCAGACGCCATACTCGATGGTCTTCAGGAGACGGCAGAAGTGATCATAGACCATTCTAGTTCAGTCTAAAAAGTTCTCCTATAAATATTGTTGGTCGATAAATCGTATGCAGAGCTGGGATTCTTTTGAAAATGAAACAGAGATTGCTGTTCGCTTGACATTTTATTGACATTTTACAAGTTAAAAATTTTGCAACAAAGATTTAACGGACATCAAGGTATTCTGAAAACTCGTATGTATTATAACTATTATGATATTACACAACAAGAAAACAAACAACAATTTAAACTATCATTTAATTCCTAGGATCTTTCTGATCAATTTCGGAGGATCATGAACGACATCTATCAAATCCTCATGAAATTCATCTCTAATATGTGAAAGGACTGCCCGAAGTGCAAATTTTCGTAGAGATACTTCATCTGAAATGAAAAAAGTATGTCATTCATATTATCGTCGATTTAGCAATGAAGGTTTCGTGCAGTATGGAACACATTATAATGCCAATACCCTGAATTGGAGAAGTTCAACCCATTTCTTGTAATATATGTTTTGAAATTATGGAACACATTATGATGCCTTATCAGAAAAAGGATATAAAAGTCCTTGAACAGGTACATAATTATTTCACAAGAAGGTTGTTCGCCCGTTGTTTCAAATCAACATGGGAAAATATGCCGCGGGCAAATGTTCGCAACGAAAAACTCGATCTAGAAACCCTCGAACACCGTAGATCCATCATAGACATTAAAACTTCTATTAAACTACTTAGAGGCAAATTTAGGATTTCAAATAAGAAAAATCACTATTTCAAAACATATATTACAAGAAATGGGTTGAACTTCTCCAATTCAGGGTCCCGTTTCCAATACAGGCACAATAGCTTCTTTTTGCGAGCGGCCCGTTTGCTTACAAAACCCGAAAATAGAATCTCCTTTGATGTAGGAGCTTGATCTGCATGTCCTGTTGTTATCTGTCCATCACTTACATGTTCTCTTTCCCCCTATTGATATCCTCAACTAGGCTCAGTCCGTTATCACAATTTCATTCCATTCATTACTACTCTTCATTTCTTTTTTTCACACCATTTGTTCGCTAAATGTGAATATATATATATATATATATATATATATATATATAAAAAAATAAGGACAAAGCAAAAAACTATAATTTAAAAGATGAGGCGTTCTTGGCTTTGTTCCAAGACAGAGAAAAAAGTATGAAAACACCACGACCCCAGCTGTAATACACAGACCTTTGGTGTGTTATATTTAACACTGTTTTCGCTGTTTGAACATGCGTGTACTCACCATCAACGATCGCTTGAACAATACACTCATATTCATCTGTGAAAGGGGTCATTTCATGTTTGTATTCCCTTTTCACGATAACTTTTATCACGAAATTCCTGTCAGCAGTCAGACAAAATGCCCTGAGTCGTCCGTCATTTGAACTCTGAAAAGGTCGATATTTCAAATTTGCTAAAGAGAATAAAGTTCATATAAGTAAAATTGCGAACGATCTCTTCATACGCTGATTCTCGATTCTCAATAGTGCTCTTCTCTATCTGGAAGAATGATTTTCATTAACAATAATAATAATATTAATAATAATATTAATATTAATAATAATAATAATAATAATAATAATAATAATAATAATAATAATAATAATAATATTAATAATAATAATAATAATAATAATAATAATAATAATAATATTAATAATAATAATAATAATAATATTAATAATAATATTAATATTACTAATAATAATAATAATAATAATAATAATAATAATAATAATAATAATAATAATAATAATAATAATATTAATAATAATAATAATATTAATAATATTAGTAATAATAATAATAATAATAATAATAATAATAATAATAATAATAATAATAATAATATTAATAATAATAATAATAATAATAATAATAATAATAATAATAATAATAATAATAATAATAATAATAATAATAATAATAATAATAATAATAATAATAATAAATTAATCTTCAGTTGATCTGACTCTCTATAACAACTTCTGTGAAGAAACGACGCCAATGGCGAAGAGGGTCGCGTGTTGCGGTGAACAAAATAGTAGTATATTTATTTCACATTTGAAAATTATACCGATAGAAAGAAAAAAAACCCATTCAAACCTGAAGTTCTTCCTATGAGAGTCAGTTTGTCGTCCATGATTCGCTCACGATTTATACGAAATAACTGAAAGAAATTGCAGTGAAACGCAAGTCTACTCTACCAACACAGAAAAGTTGCTTAAAGGTAAACACTTTTTTTTTCATTTCTTACATTTTCTTAATTATAAGAACCAGTCAAATTGGAAACCAAAAAAAATTTAATTTCTGATGCTCTCTATTAGCATTTGAAGTTATAAAAATAGAACATCTTAAAAGCGAAATATCTCTGTGAGTACAGTGACGGTAAACTGTCTCATATTTGAGTCATAGGTTATCTAAGATCCGACAATTAGAGAAACGTTCTCTCATTTGTGAGATAACTTAGTTAGCTTACTCCAGTCCCGGATACTATCTCGAGCAAGAGAGCATTATTCAACGTGTCTTTTTGAGAGGGTTTGGAGTAAGTTAACCTTTCTCTATAGCTGAACAGTTAGACAACCTATATCTAAGAGAATTTGCCGTGAGTGTAGATAGTTTACCCAATTCTTTCAGAGTTAGTTATATGCAATCGTTTGTTTGATGGTTTCGATCATAAATTAAACATCATTCCCTTCTACTATCTTTCCATTCAAATTATTATCACAATTTCGTAGCACTGGAAGTATTCTACCTCAAAGGTTCTTGTGTCATTATAGCATAGAATCACATCGTTCTCGTCGATGAATGAACCACGCAGGTGTGTGTGACGTCCACCTGGAATAGCCTTTGAGTCAGAAGATATAAAAATAATCGAGTGATTATTTTTTTTCAATCAAGCCTTTCAAAGCTTCGTGAAGCCTGTCCCCATACCAATTCTTTTTTTTGTGTCATTGAAGTCCATTGTGAAAGTTCGCCGAACTAGATGGTCTCTACTTCATTTTCATTGTTCTTGCAATGCTGTTATTACCAGCCTCCATTCTGTTCACACTAGAGAGGGGGTCCCTCGAGTATCTTGCGGTTTTTTTTTCGATTCAGTTCCCGCGTGTCCTCCCATCTAGAATAGAATGCAGCGCAATTTCGTCCCTGACAGAATTCACATTCGACAAGTGATGTTTCCCCCTTCCTCATAAACTGGGTCGACAAATTCGAGAAGCAGGACTTTTCCCTTGAAGATGAAGCCCAATGCGATCGGCCTATGGAGGTGGATCTTTATCGATTGCTCCAAAAGAAAGAGGCTGATCCGTATCTCGAGGCGAAAGATTTGTGAATTGCGATATAAAAGGGCACTTATTTGATTTCTGCCCACTGGGCAGTGCCCAGGTGATATTACAGATTAATTCTAGTCATTTCTCATTCCGCATCACTCATTATTCATTTCTCGTAGTAATCCTTTTCTCGGTTGTGGTAAAACCAACCGCATCATGATTGATAGAATGATGAAATGAGAGTTTTGCCTCCTCCTTTCCCATACTCTATCATCCTAATCCAATTTCAATTTAATTACCCAAGTTTGAGTAATCAGCCATGGCTCGTGCCGCAGCTAAGAAGACTGCATCTCCCAAGAAGGCTTCCCCGGTTAAGAAAGTCGCTAAAACTAAGAAGGAGAAGGATCCTAATACACCGAAGCGTGCTATGTCCGCATACTTCCTTTGGTTAAACGATTCGCGCAAGTCGCTTACTAAGCCAGGCATGAGTGTTGCCGATGTTGCCAAGGCAGCGGGAGTTGAATGGAAGAAGATCAAGGACAAGAGCAAGTGGGAAAGGTTGCTACCGAGGATAAGAAGCGATACGAGAAGGAAATGGCTGCATACAAAGCTGGTGGTTCTCCGAAAAAGGCTGCCAAGGGAAAGAAATAATCATCTCGATTATCGAACGGTGCCTTCTGTACTACATTTATTCTTCTACCCCTAAGCGCCTAGCGCTCTAACTCCCATTCATTTAACTTCCGATCAGCTGTTGACTCAACTTGTATTTAAATCAAGCCTTTTGTTTAGCAGTGTCTACATTTCACATTGTACCTCATTCGTCTTTGACACGACCTCACTTTGAATATTTAACCGCTTACTATTGTATAATTTGAACTTGCATTTTGATCTCATCTTAATAATAATAAAATTTCATTTCCATATCACCACATTCCCTATAAAAGCATTCGATTCCTTCTCTCCGGTTCAGCCCAGAGCTCTCCCATCTTGAGGAGAGCTCGGGGAGCATTTCGCCACCGTATACATTGTCCTCCCAGTCAGGAGGACGACCACCCCTCCATTCGATCGAAAACATCGAAATGGGGAGGGGGGGGGAGTGAACGAGGGGGCTGGGCCAGAAATCAAAGAAGTTCCAAAAAAAAGGATCATTCGCACTCTCGCTCAAAAATTACACGCTCTTTCTCACAATCCGAGTAACACATGAGTTCTTCAGTTTTTTTTTAAAGTGAAATAAAAGCATACTGTCTTCGGTGTCCACTGGCAGATACCGTATTCGAGAGAGAACAGTGAACGATTCGTCCGTGAATTCAACTGATATATAGAACCAGTGCCTGAGAGGACAATGATAGGAAACAGAGATGATATGTACATCATCGAGTACTATTGCTGTGTTCAGTACCGAAGAGGAATGAGAGTGAGATGGATTTATTCATGCTGAATATACTTTATCTAGGTGTTTCCTATCAGAAAGACGGCAGTTTTTTCTCTAACATGCAAGATCTGGCTTTGGGTTTTTTTTTTAAATAACAAAACATGGTCAAAATGCGCTGCTGAGTGGATATTGCAAAAATTTTCAAATGCACTGTCGTATATAATTATTCAAAGGAGCTAATGAATTCTTCACACCTGCAGATCATAATAGTCCTATCGTTGACAATGTAAAAAGTTCTCATATTATATCTATAGAGGTGGGGATCTAGCTCCATAAATGTTGTTGAACCCTGAAAGATCAAAGATCAGAGTTCAAACCCAGATAAGTGATCAACAAAACATACCGAAGTAGGCTGAAATGTTTGTAGGAATGCATGACTACCATTGCTAGTGTGTCTCATCATGAGCAGAGTTCCGTTCCGAGTGGATTGAATCGCTAATGGAGCGAGCTGTAAGAGGCCATCGACATTCGATAAGCATTTTATTGAACCAATAGCATTATAAGTACAAATTTTTAATTTGTCTTAGTTTCGTAGTCTTAGTTCGCATGCACATTAGATTTAAAATTGTAAGAAGTAAACATTAATAAATAAATAATTGCGTAGGGGATGGGTGAGCGAAGGTACCTTGCATACATAATTTAAATTTAATACATACCAGGAGGTGTTTAGGGTGTTGAGGAAAGATGATCCGCTTTTTCAAATGAAAGGAAACCGTCGACATCTAAATTATTGTATTTATTTCTATCTTGAATAATCTTTTTTTTTTGCAAATAGCATATTATGAACAGAAATTTTTAATGTAAACGGAACTTCAGATAGGTCAAATTCGAAATTTTCAAGTACGAGTGTAATGAAATGCCGATCACACCAGCCAGCACTTTAAAGGAGACAAAGTCAAAGAGTAGCTTAGATCTTGGGTACGGAATAAAGGACACACTTCATATATGAATTATTTTAAATGTATCACAAATAAATTGTGTAAGTGAAACTTGGAAATGAAAAAAAAATTAACAACAAATATATCAGAATGTGCTATATTTTAGTTGCAAAATTACATTGCAAAAGAAAAAAATAGCGTGAGAAAGGCACATATGGCTTGTAAACTAGCTCATATCTCGAGTGGTAATCTTTAATTCGACGATTGAAGTTCAGAAAAATCTATTTAAACCCGTTCAGAACATGCCTCTCAAATACAAAGCCAATTGGAGAGGCGTCTATATTTCTGTTGTGTGCGCGCGAAGAGAAAAGACAGAAAGCGCACGGTAAAAGCGCACTACTATTTCATGGGTAGGCTGGCCTATTTGGCAGGAAATTAACTTTGATTTTTCCGGTCGAATACTTGAGAGGGTGATTTTCTTGTTACAGCTTCTCATTATAAGCCGCCATAGCTCAGTCGGTTAGAGCGTGGGTCTAATAAGCCCAAGGTCGCAGGTTCGACCCCTGCTGGCGGCAAACATTTTTTACTTCTTTTCAAATATTTTTTAAAAGAATTTCATTACATACATGATCTTCTACAGAGTACTTGGAGATCGCAGCAAAACAATATGGATGTAGCATCTCTTATAACTTTATTTTCATATAGTAATTTTCTAAACCTTTTTTTTAAATTTTGGTAAGCTCATTCCACCCATTTTATATCTCCGTGTCCAATTTTCCTCATTTCAATCTTATCTCACTTGCTGATACATCTTTATCATGTATGGTAATTAGCTAAATGATTAACCAATTTCGCACACAATAAGAACACATTGTCTTGGAACCGCACAGTGTGACTGCGATCTTAACACGGGTTGGATCGGCGGGGACTGGTCCGTATGCTGTTGTTTATTTATTTATTTATTTGATACACCCGTGACAGGTGCGACAGCAAATACAGAAGCGATAAGAAACATAATAGTGAAAATCATGTTTGGGAATGTTTCCTGTCGGTTCAATATCGGACAGTGTGGTACACGCCACCTTTAAGTCACCAATGATCTTTTGGATTGTTTTGTTTTTTCTTCCTAAACTATGATACTACTCTCATAAAATGCGTTCTATCCGCATATCACTGCGGAACTTTTCACGTTTTAAAGGCGTAGTGTAGTCCCATCGTAATGTATCGTAGGGTGATCATCATGCTATGGTATAGTTAGTCCTACTTCATTATCAAGCATTTTTAAGCAATTCTTTACGCTTAACGCCAGCCTCTATTATTGCATACGGAACGTTTCGATAAAAATATTCTACAGTTTTACCCATATATCTGTTCATTCTCTGTCTTGCCTTTTATTTAATATCTAATTGCACTGTAAGTTTTAAACGACATTCCAAAATATTGTTATTGTACGGATACTGGTGCCTTGCATTAACAATGAGATGTCACTCTGGACTTCGCAATGTGATGTAAAATATATTTGTGACAATAAGCATTTAGATGTCGGACTCACTCTGGTGGCTATCCGCGATTCCAATCACAATAGGAATCGTATACAACATACGAGGTTCGTTTTTTGCATAGTTAAATGTTATTTGTGTCATCACAATTCCAGATATGCCTTTCCTGTCAGGCATCGCAGTGCTAATCGGAGCATGGATTATGTTTAATGTTATACAGCGAGTAGGTTATTCTTGATTAAAAAAACATAGCGAAATAGTTCATAGCTGAGTTTTTTTTCAGTTTTTCAGCATCTTCAAGATAAGTGACCTTGAAAAGCGGGCAGTATTCATTTCTGGATGCCACACAGGTTTAAATGCATGTTATCAGCCTTATCATCAATCTCTTTATTTCTGAAGAAAAAAATATTCCAGGATTAGATCACAGTCTCGCCGTAAAATGTCTCTAGAGAGACATGCCGGTGTTTGCTGGTTGTCTCACAGAATCGGTATTATTTATTTTGAATAATTAATAATATACGATAATATTAATTTTAATATTATTAATGCAATAATAATATTACAATAATTGTTATTATTATAAACATAAATAATGTTTTCTTGCTATTACTGAACTGCGAGTGAGCTATGAAAATGCAGACATTGTAAAACGAATGCCTCCTCGTATCATGCAACATAATGGATAAGCTAATGCCAAGGGAATGCTTGCGATGTATGCGCCGGGGCAGGTTATAATAGAAAACATTCCAGCACATATCTCAACCGGGGGCATAGCTCAGTGGTAGAGCGCTCGCTTAGCATGCGAGAGGGCTGGGGTTCAATTCCCCATGCCTCCAATATTCTTTTGCCGATTTTGACTGCAATGAATTAGTACAGTAGAAATAATAAACATATATGCTCTCTCATTTTTTATGCATGCGAATTTGTGAAGTCAGAGAAAATATTTTAAAAATGTGAACTGGCAATTCACGATTTCTCTTCAATTCACTTTTTTTATGCATGAAAAAGTAGGATGCCACCGTAATTTTTTGCAATAAATAATGAAGATGTAACGAAGTAACATGATCGAGAATAAAATTTACGAAAAATATGGAATTTCATATTTCAAGAACCCTATGTGTGCTCTTTTGTCACTGTGTGTTCTTTTGTAGGGTGCCGAAGCTCTTCGAAAGGAGCCGGCAGCCTTGTCGGGTAAGTTGGACACAATGATCGTCGATTTCTCCAGTGATGAAAGTGTAGCTAGAGCAGCTAAATACCTCGAACAGGCTTCGAAGCAATATGGAGGTAACTATGTAGACGAGCTAGAAGCTTACAATAAGTCTAGGAAAAAAAGAAGGCTTATTTCGTATTTTGGTGACTTTAATTCAATAAATGGCGATTATTACACAAAAAGATAAAAGTGGTAGAACACCCCAGCTGTAATACACAGTGCACGCAGGAATAGTTGGAAATGCATTCCTCGATGATTTCCTCAATATTCACGACTATGAAAAGGTTTCTTTATTATATTTTTTAAATATTTTTTTTACAAATTCTTCGATGACTGACCTCGCTTCTCGTCTCTCGAATCTATTACAGACCAGAATCGTTGGTCCCAAGCTCTTTATGATAACATCACTCCCCAGTTCTCCTGATTCCAATTCGCTTTCTTCAAAAAGTAGTGCTCTAATTGGAACATTTTCATTGCGTTCGAAAGTGTGGGCTTTTCTTTTCTTTTCAAAACTTTTCGATTACTTTAACGATCACCATTTTGCAGGTCATGAATGTGAACACATTCGGAATAATTCGTGTTACGCAAGCACTGCAGCATCTGGTGAAGCTAAGACGGTCAATTAATATCTCTAACATAAAAAAATTTCATAGCTCAAAACTCCATGCAACGACATTAGAACAACTTTATCAGCCGGTGTTGTGTCAGCTGGGTCGCCATTAGGGTTCTCCAAGGATTATCATCGTGTCTCGCGAGTTGCACGATCTTGACGAAGTCGTCTATCCATCTCCTCGATTTCGTTTAAGACGCGGTGTTTTTAGACTCGAGCATTTTTTTGACTCCATCGATTATAGAATGATTTCTAAAGTCTCATCAATCCCATCAAAACGTCTTTCAGTTTCGTGCAATCAAATACATTTTCATGTCAGTGGCCGCATAGTCAATATGACATCGATCCTAGCACGCGTTGCATCGGCAGGAACTGGACCGTATGCGGTGAGCAAGTACGCAGCTAACGGATACTGTGAGGTCGTCAGGTATGGATTTATTTATTTATTTTATTTTTGATTTTTTTTCAAACATCGTTTTACCTGGTATAATGCTAGATATTTTTACATTTTATTTATTCATAAATAATTTATATTTGACACACCTCTGACAGGTGCGAGAGCACAGAAGTGATAGGTGAAGTAATAATAATAGCAATAATAGCATGACATTTGTGTTATATCAAAACATGTATTTTCCAGACAAGAACTTGCCCCTTTCGGTGTTTCTCTGCATACAATTGAGCCGGGATTCTTCCAAACACCTATGATTGATTCATGCGGAACACAGGTTTTTTTAAATTTGAATTTTGGCAAAATATAATAATAATAATAATTTATAATATAAAAAATATCCATATTTTGCGAACAGAAATATTTCATGCACTACTGACTGTACCATACCATCGAAACGAGCGAATTTCGAAAATTTGAAATCGAATTATCCGAAATGCATCGTTACATTTGCATTATGTGCCTACGTCGTATCCTCCTCCGCTGCGTCTCCGTCGTTACGGCGGAGGTTACTGCGTAAGCACGTAAGGCACATGTATCGATACAAAATAAATAATTAAAAAACCAGTATTTAAATTATAAACATGCATTTTTTGAGACAGGACTGGATCGACTGTGGAATTCAGCTCCCGCTAAGGCGAGAGAGTACTACAGAGAGCAGTACTTCAGACGCAGTAAGTCGCTCAAAGATCAAAGATCAAAAAATCAATCGCTGTTTCAGGAGATACGGCGAATCAGCGATTCATGAAATTCATCAGCTCGCCTCGAGTCGAAAAAGTCACCGATGCCTACTTTCACGCATTGACTGCGCGATATCCGCATAATAAGTATCAAGTTGGAAACGATGCCAAATTTTTGTAAGTTAATAAATACGCCAGGTATTCGAATTACGTAAGTAATAACGAAGCCTATCTATTAATGCATTTGCACAATTTTTTAGCGTTTCATGCCGAATAATATTACTATAGTATAATTGTCACTGGCCTAGCAGTGATCTGGGCACTTTCCTGTTTTTTGGCCCGGGAAAAATTTGCATTGAATTATCTATCACTTTCCACTCGACATTCCTTAATTGGTTTCCATTTCTCCATTGCGCGGTCTAAATGTGATGCAACATGTAAAAAACCGACCATGCCATTGTGGAAAGCGAAGCCAGAATGAAAAAATTCACTCTCTATTATCGTACTCTCTCGTTCAATTCCTAATCAAATTTAATTTAAATACAAATGTTTATAAAAGCCGTGGTCCCCCTTCTTCGTTTCAGTCCAGCGCTCTCCCATTTGGAGGAGAGGGCGGGGAGCACCGGCCCCCATTGGACTGCCCTCCCTAAAATGGGAGGATAAGCCTCCCTCGCAGGGGAGCAGGGGGATCTTATACAAATTACCCCGGGCCAAAAAACAGGAAAGTTCCGTGATCTGCAGCTGGACTTCGTGTGCCTTGAATACGGGAAATATTTTGCCCTTCATGCCGAGTCGAGCAGATCTATTTTTTTGGTCGCGAATAATTTCTAAATCTTTATTGCAGATTCCTCCCTTCCTCGTTTCTTCCTGCAGGCTTGCGCGACGCGATGGGTGCTGCCGTTCGAAATGTACTCAACCTTTGGATAGAATTTATTTTATCATGTTTTGTCGATCAAAAACAACAAAACAAAAAAAAACGAAAGATAAACAATCGTTAAACGCAGTAAGTTGACCGATGATTCAGGCTAGAAAGAACTTACTGTGTTTAGCATCATGGAATAAATAAAGAAAGTCCACCTCTATCTGCAGCACTTCAATATGACGCCTCATCGAGCCATCAGCATGTATCATGAGCCTAGAAACTATATCGAGGAACCAGAAAATACTTCAACGGCAGCGACGACAGTCGAGGATTCAGAACCCATACTCGATGGTCTTCAGGAGACGGCAGAAGTGATCATAGACCATTCTAGTTCAGTCTAAAAAGTTCTCCTATAAATATTGTTGGTCGATAAATCGTATGCAGAGCTGGGATTCTTTTGACAATAATAAAGATTGCAAAAAAGATTTTAAAAAAATATTTTATTATTTCTCGCTAGTTATATATAAGAAGGGTAAAGATAAGCAGTTGTTGTAATATTGACTTGACACTTTTTCTGCCACATTAGACAACGTCAAATGTGGCAAATTTTTGTGCCATATTTTACGTGTGAATTATTGGCATTTTTATAAAAATATTTTATCTCCAAATTTGAACAGTGAAAATATGGCAGAGAAGCCTAATTAGAAATGGCACAATAGACGAATGAAAATTTGGCAATTACAATCGTGGAGTAAGGTCGACAAATATTACGCAAGAATTAATGGCAGTTTTCTACATTTTCAAATGTGACAAATAATCGAGGAGCATAAATGGCATGCCAGAAAATCACTTGTAAAAAGTGGCAACAAATATTGGAAATATTTTTGCCAGAATTGCAAGTGTCATATATGTCAGCATTCGACGTGGCACAAATGATCGGTGCAAAATTGGCATTATTTTTCTAGCCAGATTTGACACTGGCGAAATAGGCAAAAAGTTCATGCCGAATCTGACATAATATACACTTTCAATTCTGGCATGCCAGATTTGACCTCGTCAATTATGGGACAGATTTGACGGCGTAAAATTTGACCCATATTTGACGGCGTAAAATTTGACCCATATTTGACGGCGTCAAATATGGCATGCCATTTTTTACAGCGTCAAATATGGCATGCCATTTTTTACACCGTCAAATCTGACCCATATTTTACACCGTCAAATCTGACCCATATTTGACGGCGTCAAATATGGCATGCCATTTTTTACAGCGTCAAATATGGCATGCCATTTTTTACACCGTCAAATCTGACCCATATTTTACACCGTCAAATCTGACCCATATTTGACGGCGTCAAATATGGCATGCCATTTTTTACAGCGTCAAATATGGCATGCCATTTTTTACACCGTCAAATCTGACCCATATTTTACACCGTCAAATCTGACCCATATTTTACACCGTCAAATCTGACCCATTTTTTACACCGTCAAATCTGACCCATATTTTACACCGTCAAATCTGACCCATTTTTTACACCGTCAAATCTGACCCATATTTTACACCGTCAAATCTGACCCATATTTGACGGCGTCAAATATGGCATGCCATTTTTTACAGCGTCAAATATGGCATGCCATTTTTTACAGCGTCAAATCTGACCCATATTTTACACCGTCAAATCTGACCCATATTTTACACCGTCAAATCTGACCCATTTTTTACACCGTCAAATCTGACCCATATTTTACACCGTCAAATCTGACCCATATTTGACGGCGTCAAATATGGCATGCCATTTTTTACAGCGTCAAATATGGCATGCCATTTTTTACAGCGTCAAATATGGCATGCCATTTTTTACACCGTCAAATCTGACCCATATTTTACACCGTCAAATCTGACCCATATTTTACACCGTCAAATCTGACCCATTTTTTACACCGTCAAATCTGACCCATATTTTACACCGTCAAATCTGACCCATATTTGACGGCGTCAAATATGGCATGCCATTTTTTACAGCGTCAAATATGGCATGCCATTTTTTACACCGTCAAATCTGACCCATATTTTACACCGTCAAATCTGACCCATATTTTACACCGTCAAATCTGACCCATTTTTTACACCGTCAAATCTGACCCATATTTTACACCGTCAAATCTGACCCATTTTTTACACCGTCAAATCTGACCCATATTTTACACCGTCAAATCTGACCCATTTTTTACACCGTCAAATCTGACCCATATTTTACACCGTCAAATCTGACCCATATTTTACACCGTCAAATCTGACCCATTTTTTACACCGTCAAATCTGACCCATATTTTACACCGTCAAATCTGTTTTTACACCGTCAAATCTGACCCATATTTTACACCGTCAAATCTGACCCATATTTGACGGCATCAAATATGGCATGCCATTTTTTACACCGTCAAATATGGCATGCCATTTTTTACACCGTCAAATCTGACCCATATTTTACACCGTCAAATCTGACCCATATTTGACGGCGTCAAATATGGCATGCCATTTTTTACAGCGTCAAATATGGCATGCCATTTTTTACACCGTCAAATATGGCATGCCATTTTTTACACCGTCAAATCTGACCCATATTTTACACCGTCAAATCTGACCCATATTTTACACCGTCAAATCTGACCCATATTTTACACCGTCAAATCTGACCCATATTTTACACCGTCAAATCTGACCCATATTTTACACCGTCAAATCTGACCCATATTTGACGGCGTCAAATATGGCATGCCATTTTTTACAGCGTCAAATATGGCATGCCATTTTTTACACCGTCAAATATGGCATGCCATTTTTTACACCGTCAAATCTGACCCATATTTTACACCGTCAAATCTGACCCATATTTGACGGCGTCAAATATGGCATGCCATTTTTTAAAGCGTCAAATATGGCATGCCATTTTTGACTGCGTCAAATATGACAAATACAAATACGTGTCAAAATCGATAGCAATAAATCAACATAAACAGAGGTAACAGGAAACTATACAAATTACCAATTATCGTGGATAAGAGAGAAACGATTATTGTAAGTCTTCTAAATGAGGATATGGTAAGTACAGTAATACATAAAAGAGAATAATGTATTATTCTACGAATTATAGGAGGTAGAGATGAAAAACAACAAGAGAAACCTTTAAGCATAAAAAACAAAACTAGAAGGAGAATAAACTTAAAGTTTAGCACGTTGTCATCCTTTTCACTTTTATTGATTAATCCGTAAACAAGGTTCATCTTCTTTGTAGTACTCAACAAGAGTGAGAGATGATGTCGTTTGATTGACGAATCCTGCAAGTGAACATCTTATGAGTGCGAGTACATACAGTTTTAAATACATGGCTCGAAAAACTTGGCAAAAATTGTGACTGATAGAGGTGCAAGAACCTGTTGTTTTTTCAGGTGGTAGCATGGATTTGAATGCGCTATGGAGGAGATTGTTTCATGAAGGTTACATCAATTTTATCACGCATGTCACCTAAGGATTGACCAAAATCGTCTGCTTTACTACACACTTTTTAGTTGACCACCTCTTTTCTCCACGTTTTTCGATGGTCCTTGGGTAGGACATCCCTGAGCCAGAGTAGCAAGGTTGGTAGATCAATCGTCTCTCCAGGAGCTCACGTCAAAGTTCGTCGTTGAGGCTCCTTCCGATGCGATTTTCTCGGCTCACAGGAGAGCTAGGAAAAGTGATCAACAGATGAAATGTATAATTTCACGAGTACTTTCAGATAAAAATGTGAAAATCCAACTTATTGATTTTGTGTTCCATAAGGAATTGATTTTGTTCCACAGTTCCGGGACATATTTTGTTTTGGGCTCAATCGATAGAGCTGGTCAATAGCTTTCATTTAAGCCCTTGGGAGCCGATTTAAGTTGGCATTTGGCTGAATGACGGCCAAAAAAACTGCAATTGAATGCTAGTAGATCACTAATGAAAGCCGCGCGTTGCTTTGATCTGCTCGCCATTGTCGGTGAATTGACTGGATTGTCTTGTAATATACTGGAGAATGTGCTCAATCTGACGTCGAGTCGCTTACCCAAGTACGTTTTATTCTCGCTGCAGCCAAACCAGCGAAATTAGTCGATTCCGATGGTTCCTGGTACGGATTGACCGATGAATACTGTAGATAAGAGAGACAGCATTTTTTACACCGTCAAATCTGACCCATATTTTACACCGTCAAATCTGACCCATATTTGACGGCGTCAAATATGGCATGCCATTTTTTACAGCGTCAAATATGGCATGCCATTTTTTACAGCGTCAAATATGGCATGCCATTTTTTACACCGTCAAATCTGACCCATATTTTACACCGTCAAATCTGACCCATATTTTACACCGTCAAATCTGACCCATTTTTTACACCGTCAAATCTGACCCATATTTTACACCGTCAAATCTGACCCATATTTGACGGCGTCAAATATGGCATGCCATTTTTTACAACGTCAAATATGGCATGCCATTTTTTACACCGTCAAATCTGACCCATATTTTACACCGTCAAATCTGACCCATATTTTACACCGTCAAATCTGACCCATTTTTTACACCGTCAAATCTGACCCATATTTTACACCGTCAAATCTGACCCATTTTTTACACCGTCAAATCTGACCCATATTTTACACCGTCAAATCTGACCCATTTTTTACACCGTCAAATCTGACCCATATTTTACACCGTCAAATCTGACCCATATTTTACACCGTCAAATCTGACCCATTTTTTACACCGTCAAATCTGACCCATATTTTACACCGTCAAATCTGACCCATTTTTTACACCGTCAAATCTGACCCATATTTTACACCGTCAAATCTGACCCATATTTGACGGCATCATTTTTTACACCGTCAAATATGGCATCATGCCATTTTTTACACCGTCAAATATGGCATGCCATTTTTTACACCGTCAAATCTGACCCATATTTTACACCGTCAAATCTGACCCATATTTGACGGCGTCAAATATGGCATGCCATTTTTTACAGCGTCAAATATGGCATGCCATTTTTTACACCGTCAAATATGGCATGCCATTTTTTACACCGTCAAATCTGACCCATATTTTACACCGTCAAATCTGACCCATATTTTACACCGTCAAATCTGACCCATATTTTACACCGTCAAATCTGACCCATATTTTACACCGTCAAATCTGACCCATATTTTACACCGTCAAATCTGACCCATATTTGACGGCGTCAAATATGGCATGCCATTTTTTACAGCGTCAAATATGGCATGCCATTTTTTACACCGTCAAATATGGCATGCCATTTTTTACACCGTCAAATCTGACCCATATTTTACACCGTCAAATCTGACCCATATTTGACGGCGTCAAATATGGCATGCCATTTTTTAAAGCGTCAAATATGGCATGCCATTTTTGACTGCGTCAAATATGACAAATACAAATACGTGTCAAAATCGATAGCAATAAATCAACATAAACAGAGGTAACAGGAAACTATACAAATTACCAATTATCGTGGATAAGAGAGAAACGATTATTGTAAGTCTTCTAAATGAGGATATGGTAAGTACAGTAATACATAAAAGAGAATAATGTATTATTCTACGAATTATAGGAGGTAGAGATGAAAAACAACAAGAGAAACCTTTAAGCATAAAAAACAAAACTAGAAGGAGAATAAACTTAAAGTTTAGCACGTTGTCATCCTTTTCACTTTTATTGATTAATCCGTAAACAAGGTTCATCTTCTTTGTAGTACTCAACAAGAGTGAGAGATGATGTCGTTTGATTGACGAATCCTGCAAGTGAACATCTTATGAGTGCGAGTACATACAGTTTTAAATACATGGCTCGAAAAACTTGGCAAAAATTGTGACTGATAGAGGTGCAAGAACCTGTTGTTTTTTCAGGTGGTAGCATGGATTTGAATGCGCTATGGAGGAGATTGTTTCATGAAGGTTACATCAATTTTATCACGCATGTCACCTAAGGATTGACCAAAATCGTCTGCTTTACTACACACTTTTGAGTTGACCCCCTCTTTTCTCCACGTTTTTCGATGGTCCTTGGGTAGGACATCTCTGAGCCAGAGTAGCAAGGTTGGTAGATCAATCGCCTCTCCAGGAGCTCACGTCAAAGTTCGTCGTTGAGGCTCCTCCCGATGCGATTTTCTCGGCTCACAGGAGAGCTAGGAAAAAGTGATCAACAGATGAAATGTGTAATTTCTCGAGTACTTTCAGATAAAACTGTGAAAATCTAACTTTTTGATTTTGTGTTCCATAAGGAATTGATTTTGTTCCACAGTTCCGGGACCTATTTTGTTTTGGGCTCAATCGATAGAGCTCGTCAATAGCTTTCATTTAAGCCCTTGGGAGCCGATTTAAGTTGGCATTTGGCTTACAAGGGAAGTGTAAGAAATATCTTTTAGACCTATGGATGGGAGTATTTTTCCTCGATAGCTATAGGCAATATAAGGTCGGGACCAAAAAATCAGAACCTGGCATGCACTTTCCGATTTTATATAAATAATTATATTTTGTACATTCGAACGCGCTGGAATAAGACTCCCCTGATAGAGCACTTGAAAGATCATTGAGAACATGGCGGCGTGGTGTACTGGTAGTGTGTTCTCCTCTTGATCACAATGTGTGTGGTTCGAGTACACATATGGAGGTTTTTCTTTTGCTGATTTTTAAACGTTCCGAACTTGTAATTTTGATCAGAAATAAAATTAAAATCTTTGTCAAAAAATAAAGCAACATTTTGT
Organism: Parapristionchus giblindavisi; assembly: GCA_943737045.1. Classification (NCBI taxonomy): domain Eukaryota; kingdom Metazoa; phylum Nematoda; class Chromadorea; order Rhabditida; family Diplogasteridae; genus Parapristionchus; species Parapristionchus giblindavisi. The sequence goes on from CALSFV010000234.1 coordinate 891,090, forward strand.
TTAATAGCATAGTGATCATTTAATTTTGGGATAGTTCATCTGTACCAAGAGGCTACGGAAGAATAAGATTTCGATAACTTGTCGTATGATCTGCTTTCCTAAATGATTAAATGCAAGTTCAACAGCTACATAAAATTGTGAAAAAGAGTAATTTTTTTTTTGGTCACGACCTTATATTGCCTATAGCTATCGAGGAAAAATACTCCCATCCATAGGTCTAAAAGATATTTCTTACACTTCCCTTGTTAATGACGATAAAAATGTGAAAATCCAACTTATTGATTTTGTGTTCCATAAGGAATTGATTTTGTTCCACAGTTCCGGGACATATTTTGTTTTGGGCTCAATCGATAGAGCTGGTCAATAGCTTTCATTTAAGCCCTTGGGAGCCGATTTAAGTTGGCATTTGGCTGAATGACGGCCAAAAAAACTGCAATTGAATGCTAGTAGATCACTAATGAAAGCCGCGCGTTGCTTTGATCTGCTCGCCATTGTCGGTGAATTGACTGGATTGTCTTGTAATATACTGGAGAATGTGCTCAATCTGACGTCGAGTCGCTTACCCAAGTACGTTTTATTCTCGCTGCAGCCAAACCAGCGAAATTAGTCGATTCCGATGGTTCCTGGTACGGATTGACCGATGAATACTGTAGATAAGAGAGACAGTTCCATTTAGAGCTCTCTGGATCTCTGGCCAAGTGATCTATGTTTCTCGAAGAATTCCCGAGAGTGTTCTCGCTGGATTGAATTGACGTAGCCATCTTGGATGCCCATCCACTGGGCGGAACTGGAACTTTCTCTCTATCTGCAGCATTCATCGGTCAATCCGTACCATCGAAATCGGCCAATTTTGCTTGTTTGGCTGCAGCGAGTACAAAACGTACTTGGGTAAGCGACTCGACGTCAGATTGATCGTCAGCACATTCTCCAGTATATTATAAGACAATCCTGTCAATTAGCCGACAATGGCGAGTAGATCAAAGCAACGCGCGGCTTTTATTAGTGATCTACCAGCATTCAAATGCAGTTTTTTGGCCGTCATTAACAAGGGAAGTGTAAGAAATATCTTTTAGACCTATGGATGGGAGTATTTTTCCTCGATAGCTATAGGCAATATAAGGTCGTGACCAAAAAAAAAATTACTCTTTTTCACAATTTTATGTAGCTGTTGAACTTGCATTTAATCATTTAGGAAAGCAGATCATACGACAAGTTATCGAAATCTTATTCTTCCGTAGCCTCTTGGTACAGATGAACTATCCCAAAATTAAATGATCACTATGCTATTAAACAAAATGTTGCTTTATTTTTTGACAAAGATTTTAATTTTATTTCTGATCAAAATTACAAGTTCGGAACGTTTAAAAATCAGCAAAAGAAAAACCTCCATATGTGTACTCGAACCACACACATTGTGATCAAGAGGAGAACACACTACCAGTACACCACGCCGCCATGTTCTCAATGATCTTTCAAGTGCTCTATCAGGGGAGTCTTATTCCAGCGCGTTCGAATGTACAAAATATAATTATTTATATAAAATCGGAAAGTGCATGCCAGGTTCTGATTTTTTGGTCCCGACCTTATATTGCCTATAGCTATCGAGGAAAAATACTCCCATCCATAGGTCTAAAAGATATTTCTTACACTTCCCTTGTAAGCCAAATGCCAACTTAAATCGGCTCCCAAGGGCTTAAATGAAAGCTATTGACGAGCTCTATCGATTGAGCCCAAAACAAAATAGGTCCCGGAACTGTGGAACAAAATCAATTCCTTATGGAACACAAAATCAAAAAGTTAGATTTTCACAGTTTTATCTGAAAGTACTCGAGAAATTACACATTTCATCTGTTGATCACTTTTTCCTAGCTCTCCTGTGAGCCGAGAAAATCGCATCGGGAGGAGCCTCAACGACGAACTTTGACGTGAGCTCCTGGAGAGGCGATTGATCTACCAACCTTGCTACTCTGGCTCAGAGATGTCCTACCCAAGGACCATCGAAAAACGTGGAGAAAAGAGGGGGTCAACTCAAAAGTGTGTAGTAAAGCAGACGATTTTGGTCAATCCTTAGGTGACATGCGTGATAAAATTGATGTAACCTTCATGAAACAATCTCCTCCATAGCGCATTCAAATCCATGCTACCACCTGAAAAAACAACAGGTTCTTGCACCTCTATCAGTCACAATTTTTGCCAAGTTTTTCGAGCCATGTATTTAAAACTGTATGTACTCGCACTCATAAGATGTTCACTTGCAGGATTCGTCAATCAAACGACATCATCTCTCACTCTTGTTGAGTACTACAAAGAAGATGAACCTTGTTTACGGATTAATCAATAAAAGTGAAAAGGATGACAACGTGCTAAACTTTAAGTTTATTCTCCTTCTAGTTTTGTTTTTTATGCTTAAAGGTTTCTCTTGTTGTTTTTCATCTCTACCTCCTATAATTCGTAGAATAATACATTATTCTCTTTTATGTATTACTGTACTTACCATATCCTCATTTAGAAGACTTACAATAATCGTTTCTCTCTTATCCACGATAATTGGTAATTTGTATAGTTTCCTGTTACCTCTGTTTATGTTGATTTATTGCTATCGATTTTGACACGTATTTGTATTTGTCATATTTGACGCAGTCAAAAATGGCATGCCATATTTGACGCTTTAAAAAATGGCATGCCATATTTGACGCCGTCAAATATGGGTCAGATTTGACGGTGTAAAATATGGGTCAGATTTGACGGTGTAAAAAATGGCATGCCATATTTGACGGTGTAAAAAATGGCATGCCATATTTGACGCTGTAAAAAATGGCATGCCATATTTGACGCCGTCAAATATGGGTCAGATTTGACGGTGTAAAATATGGGTCAGATTTGACGGTGTAAAATATGGGTCAGATTTGACGGTGTAAAAAATGGCATGCCATATTTGACGCTGTAAAAAATGGCATGCCATATTTGACGCCGTCAAATATGGGTCAAATTTTACGCCGTCAAATCTGTCCCATAATTTACGAGGTCAAATCTGGCATGCCAGAATTGAAAGTGTATATTATGTCCGGTCTCATCGTTGCCATTTTTGCAACCGTCAAATATGGACTACTAAAAAAATATAGGCAACTACTAAATTCGAAAAAATTGCCATTTTTTCACATAGCATTTTTGTCTTAGAAAACGAGTGACAAATATGACACCTGCAATTCTGGCATTTCATCTCATTTTCCATCCTGCCACTTTTGCTCCTCTCCATTATGGTTCAAATTATTTCTGCCTAATTTTACGAACTCATTTATGGCATTTATTTCGTTAAATTATCTGCCAAATTTGCACCTTGATTTTATGGCTAATTGTTTTGTTGTCACATTTGCCAAATTATCACGTTGCAAATTTGGCTCTCTCCATTTTTTCCAGTTGTTTCTCTGTCAGAAGTTTTATGTACATATAATAAAGCGTCAAATTTGACATTTCTCCGGCTCTTCACATCTGACAAATTTGCAGGAAGAAAATATGCCATGCCACATTTGACGTCGTCAAATGTGGCAAAAAAAATGACAAGTCAATATTACAACAACTGCTTATCTTTACCCTTCTTATATCTCCTGTAAAAATGTATGAAATGTAAAAAAATAATAAAAAAAGTAAATGTAATAAAAAATTTAAAAGAATAATAAAATGTGGAATAATAAATTCTTTTGCCAAGCTTATTTGACATTGACTACTCTAGCCACTTCATTTGATAGAACAGAAAATGGCAATGAGAATTGTGCAAAATTGTGTTCAAATATATAATTTATTTTAGCTTATTTATTATGTACATACTTATTTCACACCTTACACAACAAGTTTCACATTTTTCAACAATGATTTAACGGACATTTACACAACAAGAAAACATACAACAATTAAAAATATCATTTAATTCCTAGGATCTTTCTGATCAATTTCGGATGATCATGAACGTAATCTATCAAATCCTCATAAAATTCTTCTCTCAGATGTGAAAGGACTGCTCGAAGGGCGAATTTTTGTAGAGACACTTCATCTGAAATGAAAAAAAGTATGCCATTCATATTATCATCGAAGAAGGTTTCGTGCAGTATGGAACACATTATAATGCCAATAAGGACAAAGCAAAAAATACTAGAATTTTAAAGGTGATGGGCTTTGTTCCAACCAGGGGTGTGCGAAAAAAGATTTTCGAAAAAAATTCGAAAAACGAAAAATTTTCGATTTTGTATTTCGAAAAATTCGAAAAAAATCGAAAAAAACTTAAATGAAGTAGGAAACGAACTGAAGAATATTTTTATTGATAGTTTTTAATTGTTTTCGATTTCTATTGACAAGGGGATGCTCCCAACTTATCCTGGCAATATGAGATTGCAAAAATATGACTACAATAAGTTTTCGATACTTATTATGAATCCATTTTCAAAAGTTGGAGAATAGAGCTGAGTTTCGAGAAAATCGATTTTGAAACTCGCTAGTTGGTTCGAATATTCTTATCGTATCTACCTTATCTACTAAACCACACCAGCAGTTGTTTGGAGCTGATAGAAGAGTCCATGAACCCATTAGGATGATACGTGTAGGAAGCCACACGAAATTCCGAATCAACTAGCCGAATTTCAATATCGATTTTCTGGAAGCTCAGCTCGATTGGGAAACGTTTGAAATCGGATCGCAAGGACAAGATGCCAGCATCCTCTTGTGAGTCAAGGCCAGTCTTGACAAAATGTGAAAGAATAATGTGTTCTAAATAATTCATTTTTTTTCAATTCAAAATTAAAATCATTCCGAAATGCAGGTAACCCGCCTTGGGTGAATTGATTGGCTTACTTGCACTTGCTTGGCACTGCTTGACTTGGCTGTGCACTTTTTGCGCTGTAATTTCTTTCGATATGATGCTAATACGAGAATTGCAACTGTGTGATTCTTAATTGAAGCTTTTCACACGATAAAATATTTTTTTGGGCTGTATATAAAATTGTAATTTCGGTTTCCAAATTTTAAAATTTCATAAAAAAATGTTACATGCCACTCATGTCACTACAGATCCGGTGACCCGCTATTATTTTTGTATATTTCAAGCATTTTTATATAAAAGTTTTTTTTCGAATTTTTCGAATCTTTTTCGAAAAATTTTTCGTCGAAAAAGTTTTTCGAGAAAGTGTCGAAAAAACGAAAATCTAAAAATCGAAAAACGAAAAATGCACATCCCTGGTTACAACACACAGAGAAAAAAAGTTTTAAAACAACACGACTCCAGCTGTGATACACAGTCCCGGGTAGTGTTATAATTGAAGTTTTTGGTGTTATATTTAACAATTTATTGCTGTTATTGTTTCATCTGTTTTTTTTTTGTAAGATCATGTGTGCACTCACCATCAACGATCGCTTGAACAATACACTCATATTCATCTGTGAAAGGGGCCATTTGATGTTTGAATTTCTTGTTCACGATAACTTTTATCACGAAATTCCGATCAGCAGTCAGACAAAATGCCCTGAGTCGTCCGTCATTTGAACTCTGAAAAGGTCGATATTTCAAATTTGCTAAAGAGAATAAAGTTCATATAAGCAAAATTGCGAACGATCTCTTCATACTCGAATTTCTGCCATCAAAAGTGCAAACAGACCGTTTAATCCAAACTTTGCTATCAACGAAATAAGAATGCTCACGTCTAGTTTATTCCGACGAGGATCCGATTTAGCTTTGAACAAGCGATGTATCAGAATTCCCTCCGGATGGCAAGTAAGAACGTGTTCAGCGAATTTCGCACAATGTGTCACTTTACTGAAAGTGATAAATAATTATTGGTTGTGAATATTTCTCTTTAAAGCACTGTGTGTGTTCACATGAACTATAATATTCCACATACGTATACTTCGAAAAAAATTGAAAAATGAATATTTAGGATCGTCAAAGTGGTTTCGCTGCTCACAATAGCTCTGTTTCATAACGACGATAGCTTTGTCTGTCGGTTGGTACGATTTGTCGATTTGTGAACACATCATCAGCTTTTGTGTAGAGATACTTAGCCGATAACAGGCCCTTCAAGTAGTTTTGTTAGTGATGTAAGACGGTACTTATTATTAGATCGAGATGTATAAAAAAAGCAATAATAATAATTTGAGTTGCCTCAAAACTCAATATATGATTACCGTATGCGGATCAAGGACGAGATTTGTGAACACGAATTCCCTGTGATAACGCTGAAAAAAATATTTTCGAATATGAGAAACTGAATAATTATGTGATGGTTTTAAATCGTACGCGTGATATATGTTGAAATTGATTGGGACCCGTTGTTATGAGCGATCCCTTGCCACAATAGTGCCTTTCTATATCTGAAAGAATGATTTTCATTAATAATAATAATAATAATGATAATGATAATAATAATAATAATAATAATAATGATAATAATAATAATAATTATAATAATTGTAATAATAAAAATAATAAAAAAATTTCAGGTGATCTATGACTCTATATAACAACTTCTGCGAAGCAACGAGATCACTCACGACGAATGCTGCATGTTGCGTTGAAATAAACGTCAGTTTTTTTTCACATTTTAAAAATAGACCAATTGAAAAAAAGCAATTCAAACCTGAAGTTTTTCCTATGAGAGTCTGCTCGTCGTCCATGATTCGCTCACGATTTATACGAAATAACTGAACGAAATTGCAGTGAAACGCAAGACTACTGTACCAACACAGAAAAAGTTACTTAAAGAAGGGGACCCACGAGATTTGGAGTGCACTATTGACAAGAAGATCATGGGGCATAGGAAGTGACATTATGTTCTCTATTAGATATGAGCGAATGGGTGCATAGAGCGTGTAGCTCAGTGGTTAGTGGTTAGCGCTAGTAACCGCGCTACGTGGGTTCGATTCTCGTTTGCAATTTTCTTTATATGCATCCTTCAAATTCAAAAACTCGCGCCTTCCCCTGGGGGATCAATGAACTTTATGCTCGGATTACGCCATTCCTGTGCACCTAAAATTTTACAGAAAATTGTTTTTGTATACAGGGAGATGTGATCTACAGTTCTGCCTGGCCAGTTTAGTCACGAAAAAACTCGTGGGTCCCCTTCTTTAAATGTAAAAAATCATTTTCCTAATTGTAAGGCGGTGTTACATTTTTCAAAACGTGCGTACGCCGTAACGACGGAGACGCGGAGGAGGGGGTTACGGCGTGCGCACGTTTTGAAAATGTAACACCACCTAAGAACCACTCCAATTGAAAACAAAACAATTCAATTTCTGATATTCTCGTTTAGCTAATTAGCAGTCAAGTTATTAAAATAGAACACCTTAAAAGCGAAATATCTCTCTAAGTAGATAGTTATTTATTTATTTATTTATTTATTTATAGTTTACCCAATTCTTTCTAGTTATATGCAATCGTTTGTTTGATGGTTTCGATCACAATTTAAACAACATTATCTTCTACTATCATTTCATTCAAATTAATATCACAATTTGATAGGCAGCACTCTACCTCAATGCTGTCTAAGGTACAATAGCATAGAATCACATCGTTCTCGTCGATGAAGGAACCACGAAGGTATTTGGTACGTGTATCTGGAACATTGTATGAGTTAGCAGATCTAATTGATCTAATTGTAAAAATAATCAAGCGATTAATTAGTTATCAAATAAGCCTTCCAAAGCTTCGTGAGGCCTGTTCCCATTATTTTTTTACATTGAATTGCATTATGAATATCCTGTTTACATTAGAGAGGGTGTCCCTCGGGTATATATATCTTGAGGTTGTTTTCGGTTCAGTTCCCGTGTTTGCTCTCATTTTGAATGCCAAAAAAATTTCGTCCCCGGCAGAATTCACATTCGCAATGTGTTGCTTCCTCTTCGTGATAAAGTGGGTCGGCAAATACGATAAACAAGATTTTCCCTTGAAGATAAAGCCCAACGCGATCGTCATATGGAGGTGGATCTTTATTGATTAGTAATCCAAGAGAAAGAGGCTGATCCGTACGTCGAGGGGAAAAATTTGGGAATCGAGATAAAAAAAGATCATTCGCTCTCTCGCTCAAGCATTCCACACTCTTTCTCACAATCCGAGTAACCCATGAGTTCTTCAGTTTTTTTTAAGTGAAAAAAGCATACTGTATTCGGTGTCCACTAGCAACTTCCGTATTCGAGAGATAACAGTGAACGATTCATCAGTGAATTCGACTGCTGTATAGAACAAGTGCCTGACAATGGGAGGAAACAGAGATCAGAGGTATATCCTCGATTACTATTGATGTATTCAGTACTGAAGAGGAATGAGAGTGAGTGGGGGATGAATGGTTTGGCGAAATACACAGTGAAATGCATTTTTCATATAAGCCTCGAGTAATGTGCTTGATATAATGATTCAACTCAGGTGTTTGAATCCTTGCATGATCCAAGTAAAATTCGTGCAATTAATGGCATGATCATGCATGGAAAATACTCGAATCATGCATGGATTATCCGTGATCATGCATGGATTCTGTCATTCCATGCATGATCACAGAAAATTCGTGCATGATCACGGAAGATCCATGCATGATCACGAACGATGGATATTCCATGCATGATCATGCATGGAATGTCGAATCATGCATGATTTTACTTGTATTCGTGATCATGCAAGGATTTCAACACCAGAGAAAGGAGCTAATAAATTCTTCACACCTGCAGATCATAATAGTCCTATCGTTGACAATGTAAAAAGTTGTCATATTACTAGAGAGGTAGGTATCTAGCTCCATAAATGTTGTTGCACCCTGAAAGATCAAAGATCAGAGTTCAAATCCAGATAAGTGATCAAAAAAAACATACCGTAGTAGGCTGAAATGTTTGTAGGAATGCATGACTACCATTGCTAGTGTGTCTCATCATGAGCAGAGTTCCGTTCCGAGTGGATTGAATCGCTAATGGAGCGAGCTGTAAGAGGCCATCGACATTCGATAAGCATTTTATTGAACCAATAGCATTATAAGTACAAATTTTTACTTTGCCTTAGTTTCTTAGTCTTAATTCGCATGCACATTAGATTTAAAATTGTAAGAAGTAAACATTAATAAATAAATAATTGCGTAGGGGATGGGTGAGCGAAGGTACTTTGCATACAGAATTTAAATTTAATACATACCAGGAGGTGTTTAGGGTGTTGAGGAAAGATGATCCGCTTTTTCAAATGAAAGGAAACCGTCGACATCTAAATTATTGTATTTATTTCTATCTTGAATAATCTTTTTTTTACAAATAGCATATTATGAACAGAAATTTTAAATGTAACGGAACTTCAGATAGGTCAAATTCGAAATTTTCAAGTACGAGTGTAATGAAATGCCGATCACACCAGCCAGCACTTTAAAGGAGACAAAGTCAAAAAGTAGCTTAGATCTTGGGTACGGAATAATGGACACACTTCATATATGAATTATTTTAAATGTATCACAAATAAATTGTGTAAGTGAAACTTGGAAATGAAAAAAAAATTAACAACAAATATACCAGAATGTGCTATAATTTAGTTGCAAAATTACTTTGCAAAAGAAGAAATTAGCGTGAAAAAAGCACATATGGCTTGTAAACTAGCTCATAGCTCGAGTGGTAATCGGTAAACGGTAATTCGACGATTGAAGTTCAGAAAAATCTATTTAAACCCGTTCAGAACACGCCTCTCAAATACAAAGCCAATTGGAGAGGCGTCTATATTTCTGTTGTGTGCGCGCGGAGAGAAAAGACAGAAAGCGCACGGTAAAAGCGCACTACTATTTCATGGGTAGGCTGGCCTATTTGGCAGGAAATTAACTTTGATTTTTCCGGTCGAATACTTGAGAGGGTGATTTTCTTGTTACAGCTTCTCATTATAAGCCGCCATAGCTCAGTCGGTTAGAGCGTGGGTCTAATAAGCCCAAGGTCGCAGGTTCGACCCCTGCTGGCGGCAAACATTTTTTACTTCTTTTCAAATATTTTTTAAAAGAATTTCATTGCATACATGATCTTCTACAGAGTACTTGGAGATCGCAGCAAAACAGTATGGATGTAGCATCTCTTATAACTTTATTTTCATATAGTAATTTTCTAAACCTTTTTTTTTAATTTTGGTAAGCTCATTCCACCCATTTTATATCTCCGTGTCCAATATTCCTCATTTCAATCTTATCTCACTTGCTGATACATCTTTATCATGTATGGTAATTAGCTAAATGATTAACCAATTTCGCACACAATAAGAACACATTGTCTTGGAACCGCACAGTGTGACTGCGATCTTAACACGGGTTGGATCGGCGGGGACTGGTCCGTATGCTGTTGTTTATTTATTTATTTATTTGATACACCCGTGACAGGTGCGTCAGCAAATACAGAAGCGATAAGAAACATAATAGTGAAAATCATGTTTGGGGATGTTTCCTGTCGGTTCAATATCGGACAGTGTGGTACACGCCACCTTTAAGTCACCAATGATCTTTTGGACTGTTTTGTTTTTTCTTCCTAAACTATGATACTACTCTCATAAAATGCGTTCTATCCGCATATCACTGCGGAACTTTTCACGTTTTAAAGGCGTAGTGTAGTCTCATCGTAATGTATCGTAGGGTGATCATCATGCTATGGTATAGTTAGTCCTACTTATTATCAAGCATTTTTAAGCAATTCTTTACGCTTAACGCCAGCCTCTATTATTGCATACGGAACGTTTCGATAAAAAAATTTCTATTCTACAGTTTTACCCAATTTCTATTCTACAGTTTTCTCTGTTCATTCGCTCTCTTGCCTTTTATTTAATATCTAATTGCACTGTAAGTTTTAAACGACTTTCCAAAATATTGTACGGATACTGGTGCCTTGCATTAACAATGAGATGTCACTCTGGACTTCGCAATATGATGGAAAAAATATTTTTGTGACAATAAGCATTTAGATGTCGGACTCACTCTGGTGGCTATCCGCGATTCCAATCACAATAGGAATCGTATACAACATACGAGGTTCGTTTTTTGCTATAGTTAAATGTTATTTGTGTCATCACAATTCCAGATATGTCTTTCCTGTCAGGCATCGCAGTGCTAATCGGAGCATGGATTATGTTTAATGTTATACAGCGAGTAGGTTATTCTTGATTAAAAAAACATAGCGAAATAGTTCATAGCTGAGTTTTTTTTCAGTTTTTCAGCATCTTCAAGATAAGTGACCTTGAAAAGCGGGCAGTATTCATTTCTGGATGCGACACAGGTTTCAATGCATGTTATCAGCCTTACCGTCAACCTCTTTATTTCTGAAGAAAAAATATTCCAGGATTCGGTCACAGTCTCGCCATAAAATGTCTCAAGAGAGGCATGCCGGTGTTTGCTGGTTGTCTCACAGAATCCGTATTATTTATTTTGAATAATTAATAATATACGATAATATTAATTTTAATATTATTATTGCAATAATAATATTACAATAATTGTTATTATTATAAATATAAATAATGTTTTCTTGCTATGACTGAACTGCGAGTGAGCTATGGAAATGCAGACATGGTAAAACGAATGCCTCCTCGTATCATGCAACATAATGGATAAGTTAATGCCAAGGGAATGCTTGCGATGTATGCGCCGGGGCAGGTTATAGTAGAAAACATTCCAGCATATATCTCAACCGGGGGCATAGCTCAGTGGTAGAGCGCTCGCTTAGCATGCGAGAGGGCTGGGGTTCAATTCCCCATGCCTCCAATATTCTTTTGCCGATTTTGACTGCAATGAATTAGTACAGTAGAAATAATAAACACATATGCTCTCTCATTTTTTATGCATGCGAATTTGTGAAGTCAGAGAAAATATTTTAAAAATGTGAACCGGCAATTCACGATTTCTCTTCAATTCACTTTTTTATGCATGAAAAAGTAGGATGCCATCGTAATTTTTTGCAATAAATAATGAAGATGTAACGAAGTAACATGATCGAGAATAAAATTTACGAAAAATATGGAATTTCATATTTCAAGAACCCTATGTGTGCTCTTTTGTCACTGTGTGTTCTTTTGTAGGGTGCCGAAGCTCTTCGAAAGGAGCCGGCAGCCTTGTCGGGTAAGTTGGACACAATGATCGTCGATTTCTCCAGTGATGAAAGTGTAGCTAGAGCAGCTAAATACCTCGAACAGGCTTCGAAGCAATATGGAGGTAACTATGTAGACGAGCTAGAAGCTTACAATAAGTCTAGGAAAAAGAAGGCTTATTTCGTATTTTGGTGGCTTGAATAAGTTCAATAAATGGCTATTATTACACACAAGGAAAAAAGTGCTAGAACACCCCAGCTGTAATACACAGTGCACAAAACCTGTGTTGTAAATGTGAAAGTGGAAAATACCATATGTTAAATTAATAATGTGCAATATTCAAAACGAAACATGGATTGATAGGTCTACATGGAGTTGTGAACAACGCAGGAATAGTTGGAAACTCATTCATTGACGATTTCCTCAACATTCAAAATTACGAAAAGGTTTCTTTCTTATATTTTTTTTGCTTACAATTTCTTCGATAACGGGCTACGCTTCTCGACTCTGGAATCTGTTACAGAACATAATCGTTGGGCCCACGTTCATCATGATTACAGCGCACCCCATATATCCTGGTTCTCATTCTTTAAAGCAATACCCCATGCTAATTTTACCCTCCGCATTGGCAATACTCTCTCGCAAACAAAGAAAGTGAGAGAGTATTGCCAGAGCGGAGAGTTTCAAATTAGCTTGGGGTGTGGCTTTAAACACTCTTACTCTCTCATTTTCATTGCGTAGAATGAATTTTGGAATACTTAAATGATCGTCATTTTTCAGGTCGTAAATGTGAACACCTACGGAATAATTCGTGTTACGCAAACACTGAAACACCTGGTGAAGCTAACAAGGAGTCTCTTTCAGCTTAAGGTGGCGAAAAGTGACGATTTATAGCTCATTTGAAAGCCCTTTCTCTGTAGAATAAGAATGTATGTTTAAAAAATCCGAAACGGCTCTGTACATGGATTTTAAAAAATCTAAAGTTTGAGCAATTTCTGCCTTGAAATTCCTGTGTAATGGCAGTTGAATTGTCGTACAATGATGGGTTACTTCTCCGCGCTCTCTCTCCGAGCTAGTGGTAGCGCAATGGTAAAGATGTCGCTTACAATTTTTGCGCTGCGGGTTCGATCCCCACCGATGCGACATGTTATGCCCGATTTTTACACTTGTCTTTTTATGATCTTTTTTTTAAATCATACATAACACAATATAATGTTATATTATGTAATGTTATGTATAGGAAATAGCATAAAGAATATGGAAAAAAAGAAACTTGAAAGATTCTGAAGAATGTATAGCTAAGCAATTGATTGGAGAAGGAAAGAAAGAAGAGTAGATCAGATTATAGATTTATTGCTTGACTTATTCGTTTATTATTTAAATCTTTGAGTGTTGTTCTTTGTTTTATCGAGAGATTTCTGAAATACGTTGAATCTTTCAATCAACACTGACAAACTTTCAGACAGATTGGATGCATGGATATCAGTAAGAATGAAAAAAAAACAAAAAAAATATTTTTTAATCATAAAAAGACAAGTGAAAAATCGGGCAAAAAATATCGCATCGGTGGGGATCGAACCCGCAGCGCAAAAATTGTAAGCGGCATCTTTACCACTGCGCTACCACTAGCTCGGAGAGAGAGTGCGGAGAAGTAACCCATCATTGTACGACAATTCAACTGCCATTACACAGGAATTTCAAGGCAGAAATTGCTCAAACTTTGGATTTTTTTAAAGCCATGTACCGAGCCGTTTCGGATTTTTTAAACATACATTCTTATTCTACAGAGAAAGGGCTTTTAAATGAGCTATAAATTGTCACTTTTCGCCACCTTAAGCTGAAAGAGACTACTTGTAAGACGGTGAATTAATATCTCTAACTTTAAAAAGTCTCTAAAAATCATGATACAATGCTATTGGCATTGCATTGCATAACAACACTTTGAACAACTTATTCCCCTGATTGGGAGTTAGATCAGCTGGGTGTCCATTAGGAATACCATCTCCCGCGCTGCATGAATTTTTTGAGCGGCGATCTTTACGAAAGTCGTCGATCCATCCCCTCTATTTGTTTTACCACGCGGTGTTTTTAAACTCGAGCAATTTAATAGCTCGATTTCGAAAGTCTCTCGACCCTTATCCACTTCCTCCTATCCACTCAAAGAGTCTTTCAATTCCTTCATGTCACACATCCGCTCATTTGAACTACGATCAAGTACATTTTCATGTCAGTGGCCGCATAGTCAATATGACATCGATCCTAGCACGCGTTGCATCGGCAGGAACTGGACCGTATGCCCTGAGCAAGTACGCAGCTAACGGATACTGTGAGGTCGTCAGGTATGGATTTATTTATTTATTGATTTTTTTCAAACATCGTTTTAACTGGTATAATGCTAGATATTTTAACATTTTATTTATTCATAAATAAATATATATTTGACACACCTCTGACAGGTGCGAGAGCACAGAAGTGATAGGTGAAGTAATAATAATAGCAATAATAGCATGACATTTGTATTATATCGATGCATGAATTTTCCAGACAAGAACTTGCCCCTTTCGGTGTTTCTCTACACACAATTGAACCGGGATTCTTCCAAACACCTATGATTGATTCATGCGGAACACAGGTTTTTTTTTTAAATTAAAATTTTGACAAAATATAATAATAATTTATAATATAAAAAATATCCATATTTTGCGAACAGAAATATTTCATGCACTACCGACTGTACCATACCATTGAAACGAGCGAATTTCTAAAATTTGAAATCGAATTATCCGAAATGCATCGTTACATTTGCCTTACGTGCCTACGTCGTAACCTCCTCCGCTGCGTCTCCGTCGTTACGGCGGAGGTTACGGCGTAAGCACGTAAGGCACATGTAACGATACAAAATAAATACTTAAAAATCCAGTATTTAAATTAAAAACATGCATTTTGAGACAGGACTGGATCAACTGTGGAATTCAGCTCCCGCTAAGGCGAGAGAGTACTACGGAGAGCAGTACTTCAGACGCAGTAAGCC
This sequence comes from Parapristionchus giblindavisi, assembly GCA_943737045.1. Taxonomy (NCBI): domain Eukaryota; kingdom Metazoa; phylum Nematoda; class Chromadorea; order Rhabditida; family Diplogasteridae; genus Parapristionchus; species Parapristionchus giblindavisi. The sequence continues at coordinate 906,176 of CALSFV010000234.1, forward strand.
CTCAAAGATCAAAGATCAAAGATCAATCGCTCTTTCAGGAGTTGCGGTGAATCAGCGATTCATGAAATTCATCAGCTCGCCTCGAGTCGAAAAAGTCACCAACGCGTACTTTCACGCGTTGACCGCACGATATCCGCATAATAAATATCAAGTTCTAAACGACGCCAAATGGTTGTAAGTTAATTCATTACAAGGCTAGCTATTCGATTTATGGATGTAATTACGAATCCAATTAATGCACTTGCACAATGTAGTAGCATTTCATCCCGAATAATGTATCCCTAATATTTAATTATCACTGGCCTATCTGTGATCTCCCGCAGGACTTCATGTGCCTTGAATAACGGGATAACCTTTACCTTTTACCTACCATTACCTACCATTTTACCTAAGTTTCATATGCTGTCGTTTTCTTGAATGGAGATGAATTCTCTCAGAAGCGAAAGGATAAATCTTGTGGATAAGAAGATTCCCCCTGTTATGGCCCCTTTTGCATTTAATGTGCTTATAAGATAAATAATTGAATTGTATTGAATTTACCTACCATGCGGAATCGAGCAAAACTGTGTTTCCCCCACGAATGATTTCTAAATCTTTACTGCAGATTCCTCCCATCCTCCTTTCTTCCTGCAGGCTTGCGCGACGCGATGGGTGCTGCCGTTAGAAATGTACGTTATCTTTTTAGATATAATTTGTTTTATCATGTTTTGTCGATTAAAAAAACAGAAACAAGCAAAAACGTAAGATGAACCATCGTTAAACACAGTAAGTCGACCGATGATCCATGACAAGAAAAGACTTACTGTCTTTAGCATCACGAAAATAAATAAAGTAAATTTACCTCTATTTCCAGTACTTCAATATGACGCCTCATCGAGCCATCAGCATGTACAGTGAGCCTTTGAACGAAATCAAGGAACCATAAAACGATTCAACGACAGCGACGACAGTAGAGTATTCAGACGCCATACTCGATGGTTTCCAGGAGAAGTGATCATAGAAACGTCTAGTTCAGTCTAAAAAGTTCTCCTATAAATATTGCTGTTCAATCGAGAAATCGTAACCAGGGCTGAGATTTTTTTTGAAAATAATAAAGAGGTTGCTGTTCGCTTGACATTTTATTGTTTCTTGACGTCCATTATTGATTTATACTTTTGACAAGCTTATTTGAAACTGACTACTCTAGCCACATCATTTGATAGGACAAAAATGGCAATGATAGCAGTGCTACATTTTGTTTAAAAATGGAATTTATTTTGCTTATTTATTATGTACATATTTATTTCACACCTTACACAACAAGTTTCAAATTTTGCAACAATGATTTAACGGACTTTGTTCTGAAAACTAGTACGTTATAACTACATAATATGATATTGCACAACTAGAAAACATACAACAATAAAAAATATCATTTAATTCCTAGGATCTTTCTGATCAATTTCGGATGATCATGAACGACATCTATCAAATCCTCATGAAATTCTTCTCTCAGATGTGTAAGGACTGCCCGAAGTGCAAATTTTCGTAGAGATACCGTCATTTAGAGATAAAGTGCAATGAATGTGATATCTTATGCTATTATAGCATATTTTTGTATATGATTTTTGTGGGCCGTTTACCGGCTCAACCAGAGCATTTCATGCGTAATGGTTGGTTCTGTTAGATGCAAATACATATGCTGAATCGATTAACGATAGTTAAAACCTTCAGAAAAATTTATGTACAGTATACAGAAGGAAAAACACAAAGATTACGTTTTCTGCCTTTTCCCATTGTGTGGAACCAATGCAACGCCGTGACTGGTGTAAACCAAGAACTTCTCGCTCCAATGGGACTGCTTGAATTTCTACATTATTTTCATTTTTCCTGCTTTATTTTTCGAATTCACTCGCTTAATTTGCTCTAATCAGATGGTGCTATCAGTGCACATCCCCTATCACTTGTGTTCACTGGTTTAATGCGGAAATTCTTGCAGAAATCACGCGCAATTGTTACGGGACGACATGGTTTCTACTCGTGTTCCTCATTTCCCGTCAGATAAGTCATTTAAATGCACATTTATTCTTTCAAATGAATGGGTGGTGGCTTGTGTGGACCTCATTCCAGGTTTCTGGCTGAGAGTGGCCGGTGGTATTCGCCGTCTTTCAATTCAACGTCGCAGGATTCAAGAAGGCATTCAGTATTTTTATCTTTTTTTCATTCTTATTTGAACCTGAAACGTATATTTTTGCATAAGTAGGGTCATATCAGTATATCCAATAATGTCGATCTAGCAATAACAGCAAGAATTACTTTGTAAATGTTCTAACTGGGTTCACTATTCGGTATTCTGTAACATCTACGTCAACATTGACGCGGTACCGTTACAGAGTGACTACACTGGTCGATTATGGATGGGACGTGGAGGAACGACAACACAAATGGGACCAATCGATGATCAACAACTGGACAATGAAGGGTATGGATAGTTTACGCGAATAATACTTCTTGTTTCTAGTATGAAGGCAGTGTTGATTGAGTGTTTACCTTTGATATTAATAGTTCCGAGACTTCTATCAAGAATAGGCACTGATGCATATGGGGTTGGCCATTCATGACATCAATACATTTTCGGCGAACTCGCCGGATTGTTTTATATAGTAGGTCGATTTAGAAAAATCATTATTTTTAGCTCAAATAGTAATGTTTCACATAAAAATTACCCTTATATTACGCTGTGAGGGTATGAAAATGTATGATCATAAATGATGGTGATGATAATAGTAATGACATAATATTATTAACATATTTCATTTAAGATGTCTGATGCAACTCTCCTACTCTTCAGCTATCCGAACTTCAAGAAGACACCTATTTATTATTTATCTTTTTTATTGTTCCATGTTGTATGAAAAAGATTTCTTTATCCACTTTACATAACATTCGAGAGAAATATATGATTAATCGTGCATTATAACGATGCATCATCTTAGGTAAGATACGATACATCATCTCAGGTAAAACTGGGGTAGCAATGAACAATCTATCGATAATCTACAAAAGGGTTACGGTAGAATTTACTCAATACATAACAAGTATCAATACTAGAGACCTCCAAACGGATACATCCCTTTGAATTGAGGAGTTCGGAAAATTTAAATATACAAATTTTAAAAATTTCAAATCTCGATACAAAAGTAGGTTCATTCGAAAGAGCGGATGGGATATCGTCGAAGATTTCACTTCTGTATCTCTAGAAATAAGAGAACGACAGCGCCTCAATTCAAAGGGATATATCCGTTTGGAGGTCTCTAATCAATACACGAAAACTACAAATGCAATTAATGGCAGGGTAAATAGATGGGGCGAAGGTGGTGTACATAGTGAGGTTACCTTACAATTAGCCTTCGTTTAGCAATGGTCATCATCATTGTCCAGTTGTTGATCATCGATTGGTCCCATTTGTGTTGTCGTTGCTCCACGTCCCATCCATAATCGACCAGTGTAGTCACTCTGTAACCGTACCACTTCAATGTTAACGTAGATGTTACAGAATACCGAATAGTGAACCCAGTTAGAACATTTACAAAGTAATTCTTACTGTTATTGCTAGATCGACTTTATTGGATATACTGATAAGACCCTACTTATGCAAAAACATACGTTTCAGTGGCCGTATGCAGGAACAACGGAAAACCGTTTTCCGGGAAAATGAGACGTCATTAGCGTAGGCGGAGGATTTTTGGAAAACGCCTCCGCCTACGCTAATGACGTCTCATTTTCCCGGAAAACGGATCTTGCATATGGCCACAGGTTCAAATAAGAATGAAAAAAAGATAAAAATACTGAGTGCCTTCTTGAATCCTGCGACGTTGAATTGAAAGACGGCGAATACCACCGGCCACTCTCAGCCAGAAACCTGGAATGAGGTCCACACAAGCCACCACCCATTCATTTGAAAGAATAAATGTGCATTTAAATGACTTATCTGACGGGAAATGAGGAACACGAGTAAAAACCATGTCGTCCCGTAACAATTGCGCGTGATTTCTGCAAGAATTTCCGCATTAAACCAGTGAACACAAGTGATAGGGGATGTGCACTGATAGCATCATCTGATTAGAGCAAATTAAGCGAGTGAATTCGAAAAATAAAGCAGGAAAAATGAAAATAATGTAGAAATTCAAGCAGTCCCATTGGAGCGAGAAGTTCTTGGTTTACACCAGTCACGGCGTTGCATTGGTTCCACACAATGGGAAAAGGCAGAAAACGTTATCTTTGTGTTTTTCCTTCTGTATACTGTACATAAATTTTTCTGAAGGTTTTAACTATCGTTAATCGATTCAGCATATCTATTTGCATCTAACAGAACCAACCATTACGCATGAAATGCTCTGGTTGAGCCGGTAAACGGCTCACAAAAATCATATACAAAAATATGCTATAAAAGCATAAGATATCACATTCATTGCACTTTATCTCTAAATGACGGTACTTCATCTGAAATGAAAAAAAGTATGTCATTCATATTATCGTCGATTTAGCAATGAAGGTTTCGTGCAGTAGGGAACACATTATAATGCCAATAAGGACAAAGCAAAAAATATATAATTTTAATGGTGATGTGTTCTGGGCTTTGTTCGAAGACTGAGAAAAAGTTTTTAAAAAAACACCACGACCCCATCTGTAATACACTTTGGTGTGTTATGTTTATCGCATTTTGTGATATATTTAACAATTTATAGCTATTATTGTTTCAGCTGTTTTCGCTGTTTGAACATGCGTGCACTCACCATCAACGATAGCTTGAACAATACACTCATATTCATCTGTGAAAGGGGCCATTTGATGTTTGTATTTCTTGTTCACGATAACTTTTATCACGAAATTCCGATCAGCAGTCAGACAAAATGCCCTGAGTCGTCCGTCATTTGAACTCTGAAAAGGTCGATATTTCAAATTTGCTAAAGAGAATAAAGTTCATATAAGTAAAATTGCGAACGATCTCTTCATCTCGAATTTCTGCCATCAAAAGTGCAAACAGACCGTTTAAGCGCCAAACTTTGCTATCAACGAAATAAAAAAAAAGCTCCCATGCTCACGTCTAGTTTATTTCGATGAGGATCTGATTTAGCTTTGAACAAGCGATGTATCAGAATTCCCTCCGGATGGCAAGTAAGAACGTGTTCAGCGAATTTCGCACATTGGGTTACTTTACTGAAAGTGATAAATAATTATTGGTTGTGAATATTTCTCTTTAAAGCACTGTGTGTTTACATGAACTATGATATTCCACATACGTAAAAAAGAATAAATAAATAAATAAATTTTTTTTAAATTGAAGCATTAATGTTTACGTTCGTCAAAGTGGCTTTACTGCTCACAATTGCTCTGTTTCAAAACGAGAATGGCGTTGTCCCTCGGTTGGTTCGATTTGTCGATTTGGGAATACATCATCAGCTTTTGTGTAGAGATACTTAGCAGATAACAGGCCCTTCAAGTACTTTTGTTATTGATGTAAGATAGTACTTATTGGTAGACCAAGATGTATCAACAAAAAAAGTTATAACAATAATTTGAGTTGCCATCCTAAACTCAGTATGATTACCGTAGGCGGATTAAGGACGAGATTTATGACCAAGAATTCCCTGTGAGAACGCTGAAAAAAATATTTTCGAATATGAAAAACTGAAAAATTATGTGATGGTTTTAAATCATACACGTGCTATGTGTTGAAATTGATTGGGACCCGTAGCTATGAGCGATCCCTTGGCACAATAGTGATATTCTCCATCTGAAAGAATAATTTTCATTAATAATAATTTTAAAAAAATTGTCCCATTCCCAAAATGTGACTAGTGGAGTTCCCCAAAGGTCTGTCTTGGGCCCAATTTTATTCTTAATATATACATCTGAAATCCCTGGTATTATTCAACATAATGGTGTTTTTGCGAGAATGTACGCGGATGACATTACAATCTATCGTTCATTCGAAATTGGAGATGCCCCTACTCATTTACAAGCAGCGATTGATTCAATAGTAAAATGGTCTATGGATTGGCAACTGCCATTGGCGGAGAATAACTGTAGCTCACTTCATTCAGATAGAGCAAATACTATGAGAAAATACAAAATACAACATTGGGACCATAACCGTTGAGCAGAAAGAAATGGTCTTTGTTTCATCATTCAGAAGACTCTAACCTTTTCGAACCACAGCAGGCTAACGGTATCAAAAGCCAAAACCGCTTGCCATATAATCCTTACGATTAGAGGATTACTCACCAAGAACGTGACTGTACTGTTAAAAACGTACTCAATCTATGTATTATATATCAGACCAATTCTAAAAAGTGCCTCAATAGTCTTCAATCGATATCAGATAGGAGATAAAAAGATCTTAGAAAGGGTCCAAAACTACTTTACCAGACGAATATTCATGCGTTGTTTCAATGCCACATGGGATTCAATGCGCTCAGATGCATGCAAAGGAATAAAGAACTAAATCTAGATACCCTTGAAACACGAAGAAAAGAAATCCATATCAAATCATCTATGAAACTTATCAGAGGAAAATACAAAATCTCTAATCGAAAACCACATTACTTTCGCACATATACAACTCATAATGGTCTCAATTTTAATAACCCAGGCTCACGCTTTCATTACAGGCATAATAGCTTCTTTCCTAGAGCGGCAAGGCTTCTTGTACGTCCTAAAAACCGGATTACCTTTAGTTTCCCTGAGTGAAAATTGAAGTGATCTCCCTATTTCCCATAGTAATTCTATTTCGACAGTTCTTTGTTCACCAAAAATCATTTCTATAATTTCTACGTGTTCATCTCATTCACACACTTTATTTATTCGTTCTTTTCTGTACCGTGTTTTCTCGAAAACGCATAAATATTATTATTATAAGTTCAGCGAAGCAACGAGGTCACTCGCGTTGAGTGCTGCTTGTTGCGTTGAAATAAATGTCAGATTCGTTTTTTCACATTTTAAAAATACACCAATAGAAAAAAACAATTCAAACAAAAAAAAATATATATATATATATATATATATATATATATATATATATATATATATATATATATATATATATATATATATATATATATATATTGCAAATTGCCAAAAAATTTCCTCCGACAGAATTCACATTCGCAACGTGATGCTTTCTCTTCGTGGTAATGTGGGTCGGCAAATTCGAGAAACAAGATTTTCCCTTGAAGATAAAGCCCAATCGTCCTATGGAGGTGGATCTTTATTGATTAGCAATCCAAGAGAAGGAGGTTGATCCGTACTTAGAGGAGAAAAATTTGGGAATCGCGATCAAAAAAAATCATTCGCTCTCTCGCTCAAGCATTACACACTCTTTCTCACAATCCGAGTAACGCATGAGTTGTTCAGTTTTTTTTAAAGTGAAATAAAAGCATACTGTTTTCGGTGTCCACTGGCAACCTCCGTGTTCGAGAGATAACAGTGAACGATTCGTCCGTGAACTCAACTGCTATATAGAACCAGTACCTGAGAGGACAATGAGAGGAAACAGAGATGATATGTACATCATCGAGTACTATTGCTGTGTTCAGTGGCTATGATTTCCTTTGCATAAGAACTTTTTCTGTTTCGAGACCGAGGAGTATTTGGGGATTTTTCATTTGGAAGATGTAGAGAGGAGAGGTTTTTTTTTTAAATTTTGTTTCCAAATTTTAATTTTATTGTCAAATTTTTTTGCGAAATTTTTTTTATGTGAAAACATTTTTCGAGAAAATATCGAAACATCGAAAATCGAGATTCGAAAAGCGAGAGTGAAGGCCGAATGACCCTCCAAAGTTTAATTTACCTGCTTCTAGCACCGAAAGGGAATGAGAGAGGGGAATGAGGGTGAGAGTGGGGGGGGGGGTGAATGGTGTTGTCAAATGTGTACACGGAGAAATGCATTTTTCATATAAGTCACGATAAAATGTGCATGATATAATGATTCGACGGAGCTAATGAATTCTTCACACCTGCAGATCATAATAGTCCTATCGTTCACAATGTAAAAAGTTTTCATATTACTAGAGAGGTTGGAATCTACTTCCAAAAATGTTGTTGAACCCTGAAAGATAGGAGATCAAAGATCAGAGATCATAGATCAAAGATCAGAGATCAAACGCAGATAAACAAAACATGCCGTAGTAGGCTGAAATGTTTGTAGGAATGCATGACTACCATTGCTAGTGTGTCTCATCATGAGCAGAGTTCCATTTCGAGTGGATTGAATCGCTAATGGAGCAAGCTGTAAGAGGCCACCGACATTCGATAAGCATTTTATTGAACCAATAGCATGATAAGTACAAAAAAAAAAGTAAACATTAATAAATAAATAATTGCGTAGGGGATGGGTGAGCGAAGGTACTTTGCATACATAATTTAAATTTAATACATACCAGGAGGTGTTTAGGGTGTTGAGGAAAGATGATCCGCTTTTTCAAATGAAAGGAAACCGTCGACATCTAAATTATTGTATTTATTTCTATCTTGAATAATCTTTTTTTTGCAAATAGCATATTATGAACAGAAATTTTTAATGTAAACGGAACTTCAGATAGGTCAAATTCGAAATTTTCAAGTACGAGTGTAATGAAATGCCGATCACACCAGCCAGCACTTTAAAGGAGACAAAGTCAAAGAGTAGCTTAGATCTTGGGTACGGAATAATGGACACACTTCATATATGAATTATTTTAAATGTATCACAAATAAATTGTGTAAGTGAAACTTGGAAATGAAAAAAAAATTAACAACAAATATATCAGAATGTGCTATATTTTAGTTGCAAAATTACATTGCAAAAGAAAAAAATAGCGTGAGAAAGGCACATATGGCTTGTAAACTAGCTCATATCTCGAGTGGTAATCGGTAATTCGACGATTGAAGTTCAGAAAAATCTATTTAAACCCGTTCAGAACATGCCTCTCAAATACAAAGCCAATTGGAGAGGCGTCTATATTTCTGTTGTGTGCGCGCGAAGAGAAAAGACAGAAAGCGCACGGTAAAAGCGCACTACTATTTCATGGGTAGGCTGGCCTATTTGGCAGGAAATTAACTTTGATCATTAGTATTTTTCCGGTCGAATACTTGAGAGGGTGATTTTCTTGTTACAGCTCGACAGCATGTTCTCATTATAAGCCGCCATAGCTCAGTCGGTTAGAGCGTGGGTCTAATAAGCCCAAGGTCGCAGGTTCGACCCCTGCTGGCGGCAAACATTTTTTTACTTCTTTTCAAATATTTTTTAAAAGAATTTCATTGCATACGTGATCTTCTACAGAGTACTTGGAGATCGCAGCAAAACATTATGGATGTAGCATCTCTTATAACTTTATTTTCATATAGTAATTTTCAAAACCTTTTTTTTTAAATTTTGGTATGCTCATTCCACCCATTTTATATATCCGTGTCCAATTTTCCTCATTTCAATCTTATCTCACTTGCTGATACATCTTTATCATGTATGATAAATAGCTCAATGATTAACCAATTTCGCACACAATAAGAACGCATTGTTTCGGAGCCGCACAGTGTGACTGCGATCTTAACACGGGTTGGATCGGCGGGGACTGGTCCGTATGCTGTTATTTATTTATTTATTTATTTGGCGCTTGTTCCGCAAATGCGCACGCCCCGCCCCCTGCCCACACCCTCCATCTTCACATCTCGTACTATCTCATATCCCAACGCTCTCTCGCCCTCTTTCGTACTCTCTCATATCCCAACGCTCTCTCGCCCTCTTTCGTACTCTCTCATATCTCAACGTTCTCTCGCTCTTGATGAACTTATCATGATGGAATAACAAGACAATAACAGCAAAACGGGGTCGAACAAGTTGTATCACTTCCAACCCCCGATTATGTCAATAACCCGGTCTAAATACCATTCTACATCCTCTCCCAAGTCATCTAGCTCGACTATACTTGCTATAAGAGCGTACCATCAAAACGAAAATAAACGACACAAGTAGGAGATTATACAGGAAAATCTCCTATTTTTCCATACTTTTCAAAAAAAAAGAATAATTTATATTTCCTTAACCACTATTCCAAATACTGAGAATTCTGGGCTATGTAGTGTACCCTCCATTACACTTTGGTCTACAGTGCGCGACATAATGATAGGACACCCCTAAAATTTTGCGATTCCGGCCGAATGGTGAATAGAAATCAAAAGATGTATATACCATTTGTATCCCCTCCTTGGATAACTAAGGTAGCCCACGTATGAGAATATTCAATTTCCCGGTCAGCGAGAAAATAATAATATTTCAAAATTTCACCGTGACATAATGATAGGACACCCCGATTTTTTTCAGAAGTTACTAATTTTTTCAAACTTCTGCATAACATCAACGGGTCAACAACAGGTTAGTAATCAATCTTATGGCCCTTCCTCGAGAATGGACCGAAGACGCGATTGGGCATCCTCCTATAGAGGACAGAAATCACTTGAGGCTCGGTGTCATCCCCACTCCTTTTTGATGGCTGCCTTAACTCGGCAACGGATGCATACTGTTTGGTGTTCTTGTACACACGACTAACCAAGATGCTCCATATGTACTATATGTGGTTTGCATCGGGGTTGCACGTTGGGCATGGACGAACTGTGATGTTCTTAACTGCGAACAATGGTTTTGAGGGGTTATGGCGAGAATGGAGGAGCTCTCTTTCTGGGAGATCTGGTGGTGGGGACGGCTCTTCATCATGAACGGGACTAGGGTAGTCTGGTGCATCGCCTGATACTCCGCATAGTCCATCCTGCTGGAGCGGAAGGATATGGGCGGCTTGTCGAATTTTGAGAACGCGACCCTGAACATGACTGAACTTCCTCCAGCTGAAATTACGCGGTTCCTTGAGCAACTCACGTCAAAAACAGTTATAGCCATCCGGACTATTGGGGTTGAAGTTCTTCTCATCGGTGAATGCAATCAGAAACCGATATTTTTAAAATTTTTGGAAAAAATTATCATGTACCGTACTAGGGCGTGTTCTTAAAATTCAACAAGCCGCCCATATCCTTCCGCTCCAGCAGGATGGACTATGCGGAGTATCAGGCGATGCACCAGACTACCCTAGTTCCGTTCATGATGAAGAGCCGTCCCCACCACCAGATCTCCCAGAAAGAGAGCTCCTCCATTCTCGCCATAACCCCTCAAAACCATTGTTCGCAGTCAAGAACATCACAGTTCTTCCATGCCCAACGTGCAACCCCGATGCAAACCACATATAGTACATATGGTGAGTCGTGTGTACAAGAACACCAAACAGTATGCATCCGTTGCCGAGTTAAGGCAGCCATCAAAAAGGAGTGGGGATGACACCGAGCCTCAAGTGATTTCTGTCCTCTATAGGAGGATGCCCAATCGCGTCTTCGGTCCATTCTCGAGGAAGGGCCATAAGATTGATTACTAACCTGTTGTTGACCCGTTGATGTTATGCAGAAGTTTGAAAAAATTAGTAACTTCTGAAAAAAATCGGGGTGTCCTATCATTATGTCACGGTGAAATTTCGAAATATTATTATTTTCTCGTTGACCGGGAAATTGAATATTCTCATACGTGGGCTACCTTAGTTATCCAAGGAAGGGATACAAATGGTATATACATCTTTTGATTTCCATTCACCATTCGGCCGGAATCGCAAAATTTTAGGGGTGTCCTATCATTATGTCGCGCACTGTATGTTATTTTCAAAACTTATTCATATCTATTTTTATTGCTCTTCCGTTCATTGTCTTCTAATCACCTTTCTCTCCATCAAAATGCCAACTTTGCTAGAAAATCCGAATTTTTCAATGACTTTCAAATCTGTTTATTCTCTCTTAATTGGGTTGGTGAGCCATCTATGAATGAAAGTCTAATGTTATTTTACATGCGAATGAACACAGAAAGATGTTAAATAGAATAATATGGAGAAATTTCCTACAATTCTGTAGAATAGCCTACTTGTAACGTTCTTTTTTTTTCATTTTTACGGTATCTGTTACTATAACACAGACAGTCAGATCGATTCAGACACACAGAGGAGATGAGAGAGGAGAGATAGCTAGACAGTGAGAGAGTGAGTGAGAGAGCGTGTTCCAGCTAGAGGGTGCACATGCGAGGCTTGTAGTTTGTACTGTTCCCTATAAATAGCGCTTGACCCCTCATTCTTCGCCTCTGATTCATCAGTTGCGCCTCTCTCATTCGAGAGCATTTTGGTTTGGGGAAGGGCCTTTGCGATGAAGTCCCTTCCCTGCCCCGGACTTCTCCATATCCTTGGAGAAGTCGCCGCGCAGGAGCCGGCTGGGGCCTCTCCCCCCTTCCAGGCTCTTTGCCTGTAAAGAGGGGCGGGGCAAGTGTGCGCATTTGCGGAACAAGCGCCGTTTTGTTTTTTCTTCCTAAACTATGATACTACTCTCATAAAATGCGTTCTATCCGCATATCACTGCGGAACTTTTCACGTTTTAAAGGCGTAGTGTAGTCCCATCGTAATGTATCGTAGGGTGATCATCATGCTATGGTATAGTTAGTCCTACTTCATTATCAAGCATTTTTAAGCAATTCTTTACGCTTAACACCAGCCTCTATTATTGCATACGGAACGTTTCGATAAAAAAATTTCTATTCTACAGTTTTACCCAATTTCAATTCTACAGCGGGCAGTATTCATTTCTGGATGCGACACAGGTTTCAATGCATGTTATCAGCCTTACCGTCAACCTCTTTATTTCTGAAGAAAAAATATTCCAGGATTCGGTCACAGTCTCGCCATAAAATGTCTCAAGAGAGGCATGCCGGTGTTTGCTGGTTGTCTCACAGAATCCGTATTATTTATTTTGAATAATTAATAATATACGATAATATTAATTTTAATATTATTATTGCAATAATAATATTACAATAATTGTTATTATTATAAATATAAATAATGTTTTCTTGCTATGACTGAACTGCGAGTGAGCTATGGAAATGCAGACATGGTAAAACGAATGCCTCCTCGTATCATGCAACATAATGGATAAGTTAATGCCAAGGGAATGCTTGCGATGTATGCGCCGGGGCAGGTTATAGTAGAAAACATTCCAGCACTTATCCCAACCGGGGGCATAGCTCAGTGGTAGAGCGCTCGCTTAGCATGCGAGAGGGCTGGGGTTCAATTCCCCATGCCTCCAATACTCTTTTGCCGATTTTTACTGCAATGAATTAGTACAGTAGAAATAATAAACATATATGCTCTCTCATTTTTTATGCATGCGAATATGTGGTCAGAGAAAATATTTTAAAAATGTGAACTGGCAATTCACGATTTCTCTTCAATTCACTTTTTTATGCATGAAAAAGTAGGATACCATCGTAATTTTTTGCAATAGATAATGAAGATGTAACGAAGTAACATGATCGAGAATAAAATTTATGAAAAATATGGAATTTCATATTTCAAGAAACCTATGTGTGCTCTTTTGTCACTGTGTGTTCTTTGTAGGGAGGCGAAGCTCTTCGAAAGGAGCCGGCAGCCTTGTCGGGTAAGTTGGACACAATGATCGTCGATTTCTCCAGTGATTAAAGTGTACAGCTAGAGCAGCTAAATACCTCGAACAGGCTTCGAAGCAATATGGAGGTAGTAATTATGTAAACGAGCTAGAAGCTTACAATAAGTCTAGGAAAAAAGAAGGCTTATTTCCTATTTTGGTGACTTTAATTCAATAAATGGCGATTATTACACAAAAAGATAAAAGTGGTAGAACACCCCAGCTGTAATACACAGTGCAACAAAACTTGGGCTGTGTGAAAGTGGAAAATACCATATGTTAAATTAATAATGTGCAATATTCAAAACGAAACATGGATTGATAGGTCTACATGGAGTTGTGAACAACGCAGGAATTAGTTGGAAATGCATTCCTCGATGATTTCCTCAATATTCACGACTATGAAAAGGTTTCTTTATTATATTTTTTAAATATTTTTTTTACAAATTCTTCGATGACTGACTTCGCTTCCCGTCTCTCGAATCTATTACAGACCAGAATCGTTGGTCCCAAGTTCTTTATGATAACATCACTCCCCAGTTCTCCTGATTCCAATTCGCTTTCCTCAAAAAGTAGTGCTCTAATTGTCACATTTTCATTGTGTTCGAAAGTGTGGGCTTTTCTTTTATTTTCAAAACTTTTCGATTACTTTAACGATCACCATTTTGCAGGTCGTGAATGTGAACACCTACGGAATAATTCGTGTTACGCAAGCACAGAAGCATCTGGCGAAGCTAAGACGGTAAATTAATATCTCTAACATAAAAAAATTCCATACCTCAAAAATCCATGCAACGACATTAGAACAACTTTGTCAGCTGGGTCGCCATTCGGGTTCTCCAAGGATTATCATCGTGTCTCGCGAGTTGCACGATCTTGACGAAGTCGTCTATCCATCTCCTCGATTTCGTTTAAGACGCGGTGTTTTTAGACTCGAGCATTTTTTGACTCCATCGATTATAGAATGATTTCTAAAGTCTCATCAATCCCATCAAAACGTCTTTCAGTTTCGTGCAATCAAATACATTTTCATGTCAGTGGCCGCATAGTCAATATGACATCGATCCTCGTACGCGTTGCATCGGCGGGGACAGGTTCGTATGCCGTGAGCAAGTACGCAGCCAACGGATACTGTGAGGTCGTCAGGTATGGATTTTTTTCAAGCACTGTTTTAATTTGCATATTATAAAATATTTTTCCCTTTATTTATTTTTTTATTAATTTATTTGATACACCCGTGACATGTGCGAAAACAAATACAGAAGTGATAGGTGAAGTAATAATAATAGCAATAATAGCATGACATTTGTATTATATCGATGCATGTATTTTCCAGACAAGAACTTGCCCCTTTCGGTGTTTCTCTACACACAATTGAGCCGGGATTCTTCCAAACCCCTATGATTGATTCGTGCGGAACACAGGTTTTTTAAATTAGAATTTTGGAAAAATATAATTTATAATATAAAAAATATCCATATTTTGCGAACAGAAATATTTCATGCACTACTGACTGTACCATACCATCGAAACGAGCGAATTTCGAAAATTTGAAATCGAATTATCCGAAATGCATCGTTACATTTGCCTTACGTGCCTACGTCGTAACCTCCTCCGCTGCGTCTCCGTCGTTACGGCGGAGGTTACGGCGTAAGCACGTAAGGCACATGTAACGATATAAAATAAACAATTAAAAATCCAGTATTGAAATTATAAACATGCATTTTGAGACAGGACTGGATCAACTGTGGAATTCAGCTCCCGCTAAGGCGAGAGAGTACTACGGAGAGCAGTACTTCAGACGCAGTAAGCACTCAAAGATCAAAGATCAAATATCAATCGTAGTTTCAGGAGTTGCGGCGAATCAGCGATTCATGAAATTCATCAGCTCGACTCGAGTCGAAAAAGTCATCAACGCGTACTTTCACGCGTTGACCGCACGATATCCGCATAATAAATATCAAGTTGGAAACGACGACAAATGGTTGTAAGTTAATTCATTACAAGGCTAGCTATTCGATTTATGAAAGTAATTACGAATCCAATTAATGCACTTGCACAATTTAGTAGCATTTCATGCCGAATAATGTATCCCTAATATTTAATTATCACTGGCCTATCTGTGATCTCCCGCAGGACTTTATGTACCTTGAATAACGTTATAACCTTTACCTTTAAAGGCACACCCCAAGCTAATTTTACACTCCGCATTGGCAATACTCTCTCGCAGACAAAGAGAGCGAGAGAGTGTGGCCAGAGCGGAGAGTTCAAATTAGCTTGTGGCGTCGCTTTAACCTAGCATGCGGAATCGAGCAAAACTGTTTTTCCCCCACGAATGATTTCAAAATCTTTACTGCAGATTCCTCCCATCCTCCTTTCTTCCGACAGGCATGCGCGACGCGATGGGTGCTGCCGTTAGAAATGTACGTTATCTTTTTAGATATAATTTGTTCTATCATGTTTTGTTGATTAAAAAAACAGAAACAAACAAAAACGAAAGATGAACCATCGTTAAACACAGTAAGTCGACCGATGAGCCATGACAAGAAAAGACTTACTGTCTTTAGCATCACGAAAATAAATAAAGTAAATTTACCTCTATTTCCAGTACTTCAATATGACGCCTCATCGAGCCATCAGCATGTACAGTGAGCCTTTGAACGAAATCAAGGAACCAGAAAACGATTCAACGACAGCGACGACAGTAGAGGATTCAGACGCCATACTCGATTGTTTCCAGGAGAAGTGATCATAGAAACGTCTAGTTCAGTCTAAAAAGTTCTCCTATAAATATTGCTGTTCAATCGATAAATCGTATCCAGGGCTGAGATTTTTTTTTTGAAAATAATAAAGAGGTTGCCGTTCACTTGGCATTTTATTGTTTCTTGACGCCCATTATTGATTTATACTTTTGACAAGCTTATTTGAAACTGACTACTCTAGCCACATCATTTGATAGGACAAAAATGGCAATGATAGCTGTGCTACATTTTGTTTAAAAATGGAATATATTATAGCTTATTTATTACGCACATACTTAACACCTTACACAACAAGTTTCAAATTTTGCAACAATGATTTAACGGACTTTGTTCTGAAAACTAGTACGTTATAACTACATAATATGATATTACGCAACTAGAAAACATACAACAATAAAAAATATCATTTAATTCCTATGATTTTTCGGATCAATTTCGGATGATCATGAACGTAATCTATCAAATCCTCATGAAATTCTTCTCTCAGATGTGAAAGGACTGCTCGAAGGGCGAATTTTTGTAGAGACACTTCATCTGAAATGAAAAAAAAGTATGTCATTCATATTATCATCGAAGAAGGTTTCGTGCAGTATGGAACACATTATAATGCCAATAAGGACAAAGCAAAAAATACTAGAATTTTAAAGGTGATGGGCTTTGTTCCAACCAGGGGTGTGCGAAAAAAGATTTTCGAAAAAAATTCGAAAAACGAAAAATTTTCGATTTTGTATTTCGAAAAATTCGAAAAAAATCGAAAAAAACTTAAATGAAGTAGGAAACGAACTGAAGAATATTTTTATTGATAGTTTTTAATTGTTTTCGATTTCTATTGACAAGGGGATGCTCCCAACTTATCCTGGCAATATGAGATTGCAAAAATATGACTAGAATAAGTTTTCGATACTTATTATGAATCCATTTTCAAAAGTTGGAGAATAGAGCTGAGCTTCGAGAAAATCGATCTTGAAACTCGCTAGTTGGTTCGAATATTCTTATCGTATCTACCTTATCTACTAAACCACACCAGCAGTTGTTTGGAGCTGATAGAAGAGTCCATGAACCCATTAGGATGATACGTGTAGGAAGCCACACGAAATTCCGAATCAACTAGCCGAATTTCAATATCGATTTTCTGGAAGCTCAGCTCGATTGGGAAACGTTTGAAATCGGATCGCAAGGACAAGATGCCAGCATCCTCTTGTGAGTCAAGGCCAGTCTTGACAAAATGTGAAAGAATAATGTGTTCTAAATAATTCATTTTTTTTCAATTCAAAATTAAAATCATTCCGAAATGCAGGTAACCCGCCTTGGGTGAATTGATTGGCTTACTTGCACTTGCTTGGCACTGCTTGACTTGGCTGTGCACTTTTTGCGCTGTAATTTCTTTCGATATGATGCTAATACGAGAATTGCAACTGTGTGATTCTTAATTGAAGCTTTTCACACGATAAAATATTTTTTTGGGCTGTATATAAAATTGTAATTTCGGTTTCCAAATTTTAAAATTTCATAAAAAAATGTTACATGCCACTCATGTCACTACAGATCCGGTGACCCGCTATTATTTTTGTATATTTCAAGCATTTTTATATAAAAGTTTTTTTTCGAATTTTTCGAATCTTTTTCGAAAAATTTTTCGTCGAAAAAGTTTTTCGAGAAAGTGTCGAAAAAACGAAAATCTAAAAATCGAAAAACGAAAAATGCACATCCCTGGTTACAACACACAGAGAAAAAAAGTTTTAAAACAACACGACTCCAGCTGTGATACACAGTCCCGGGTAGTGTTATAATTGAAGTTTTTGGTGTTATATTTAACAATTTATTGCTGTTATTGTTTCATCTGTTTTTTTTTTGTAAGATCATGTGTGCACTCACCATCAACGATCGCTTGAACAATACACTCATATTCATCTGTGAAAGGGGCCATTTGATGTTTGAATTTCTTGTTCACGATAACTTTTATCACGAAATTCCGATCAGCAGTCAGACAAAATGCCCTGAGTCGTCCGTCATTTGAACTCTGAAAAGGTCGATATTTCAAATTTGCTAAAGAGAATAAAGTTCATATAAGCAAAATTGCGAACGATCTCTTCATACTCGAATTTCTGCCATCAAAAGTGCAAACAGACCGTTTAATCCAAACTTTGCTATCAACGAAATAAGAATGCTCACGTCTAGTTTATTTCGACGAGGATCCGATTTAGCTTTGAACAAGCGATGTATCAGAATTCCCTCCGGATGGCAAGTAAGAACGTGTTCAGCGAATTTCGCACAATGTGTCACTTTACTGAAAGTGATAAATAATTATTGGTTGTGAATATTTCTCTTTAAAGCACTGTGTGTGTTCACATGAACTATAATATTCCACATACGTATACTTCGAAAAAAATTGAAACATGAATATTTAGGTTCGTCAAAGTGGTTTCGCTGCTCACAATAGCTCTGTTTCATAACGACGATAGCTTTGTCTGTCGGTTGGTTCGATTTGTCGATTTGCGAATACATCATCAGCTTTTGTGTAGAGATACTTAGCCGATAACAGGCCCTTCAAGTAGTTTTGTTAGTGATGTAAGACGGTACTTATTATTAGATCGAGATGTATAAAAAAAGCAATAATAATAATTTGAGTTGCCTCAAAACTCAATATATGATTACCGTATGCGGATCAAGGACGAGATTTGTGAACACGAAATCCCTGTGATAACGCTGAAAAAAATATTTTCGAATATGAGAAACTGAATAATTATGTGATGGTTTTAAATCGTACGTGTGATATATGTTGAAATTGATTGGGACCCGTTGTTATGAGCGATCCCTTGACACAATAGTGCCTTTCTATATCTGAAAGAATGATTTTCATTAATAATAATAATAATAATAATAATGATAATGAAAATAATAATAATAATAATAATAATAATAATAATAATAATAATAATAATAATAAATAAATTTCATGTGATCTATGACTCTATATAGCAAGTTCTGCGAAGCAACGAGGTCACTCATGACGATTGCTGCATGTTGCGTTGAAATAAACGTCAGTTTTTTTCACATTTTAAAAATAGACCAATTGAAAAAAAAGCAATTCAAACCTGAAGTTTTTCCTATGAGAGTCTGCTCGTCGTCCATGATTCGCTCACGATTTATACGAAATAACTGAACGAAATTGCAGTGAAACGCAAGACTACTGTACCAACACAGAAAAAGTTACTTAAAGAAGGGGACCCACGAGATTTGGAGTGCACTATTGACAAGAAGATCATGGGGCATAGGAAGTGACATTATGTTCTCTATTAGATATGAGCGAATAGGTGCATAGAGCGTGTAGCTCAGTGGTTAGTGGTTAGCGCTAGTAACCGCGCTACGTGGGATCGATTCTCGTTTGCAATTTTCTTTATATGCACCCTTCAAATTCAAAAACTCGCGCCTTCCCCTGGGGGATCAATGAACTTTATGCTCGGATTACGCCATTCCTGTGCACCTAAAATTTTACAGAAAATTGTTTTTGTATACAGGGAGATGTGATCTACAGTTCTGCCTGGCCAGTTTAGTCACGAAAAAACTCGTGGGTCCCCTTCTTTAAATGTAAAAAAATCATTTCTTACATTTTCCTAATTGTAAGGCGGTGTTACATTTTTCAAAACGTGCGTACGCCGTAACGACGGAGACGCGGAGGAGGGGGTTACGGCGTGCGCACGTTTTGAAAATGTAACACCACCTAAGAACCACTCCAATTGAAAACAAAACAATTCAATTTCTGATGTTCTCGTTTAGCTAATTAGCAGTCAAGTTATTAAAATAGAACACCTTAAAAGCGAAATATCTCTGTGAGTAGATAGTTTACCCAATTCTTTCTAGTTATATGCAATCGTTTGTTTGATGGTTTCGACCATAATTTAAACAACATTATCTTCTACTATCATTTCATTCAAATTAATATCACAATTTGATAGCACTGGCAGCACTCTACCTCAATGCTGTCTAAGGTACAATAGCATAGAATCACATCGTTCTCGTCGATGAAGGAACCACGAAGGTATTTGCTACGTGTATCTGGAACATTCTATGAGTTAGAAGATCTAATTGATCTAATTGTAAAAATAATCAAGCGATTAATTAGTTATCAAATAAGCCTTCCAAAGCTTCATGAGGCCTGTTCCCATTATTTTTTACATTGAATTGCATTGTGAATATCCTGTTTACATTAGAGAGGGTGTCCCTCGAGTATATATATATATATATATATATATATATATATATATATATATATATATATATATATATATATATATATATATATCTCGAGGTTGTTTTCGGTTCAGTTCCCGTGTTTGCTCTCATTTAGATTTTTTTCGTCCAAAAAATTTCGTCCCCGGCAGAATTCACATTCGCAATGTGTTGCCTCCTCTTCGTGATAAAGTGGGTCGGCAAATTCGAGAAGCATTACTTTTCCCTTGAAGATTAAGCCCAATGCGATCGGCCTATGGAGGTGGATCTTTATTGATTAGCAATCCAAGAAAAAGAGGATGATCCGTACGTCGAGGGGAAAAATTTGGGAATCGCGATAAAAAAGATCATTCGCTCTCTCGCTCAAGCATTACACACTCTTTCTCACAATCCGAGTAACCCATGAGTTCTTCAGTTTTTTTTTAAAAGTGAAAAAAGCATACTGTTTTCGGTGTCCACTAGCAACCTCCGTATTCGAGAGATAACAGTGAACGATTCGTCCGTGAATTCAACTGCTATATAGAACCAGTGCCTGAGAGGACAATGATAGGAAACAGAGATGATATGTACATCCTCGAGTACTATTGATGTGTTCAGTACTGAAGAGGAATGAGAGTGATGGCTCGTTAATAAATAGTGGAAAACCGATATCGGCGACTTTCCACCCGTTAAAAAAGTACCCGGAAAGTCGAAAATGGAAACACGAAATTTTAATTCGCGCGCTCACAAAGAGGTGCGCGAATTCAAATTCCGACGGATTCCATTTTTAGCAAGAAGGAAGTTGAATTTCTATTTTTTTATTTTACTGCTAAAAATCGATGACGGAAAGTCGGAATTTGAATTCCCGCACATCTGTGAGCGCGCGAATTTAAATTTCTTGTTTCTATTTTCGACTTTCCGGGTACTTTTTTAACGGGTGGAAAGTCGCCGATTTCGGTTTTCCACTATTTCTTAACGAGCCATGAGGGGGGATGAATGGTTTGGCCAAATACACAGTGAAACGCATTTTTCATATAAGTCACGATAAAATGTGCATGATATAATGATTCGACGGAGCTAATGAATTCTTCACACCTGCAGATCATAATAGTCCTATCGTTCACAATGTAAAAAGTTTTCATATTACTAGAGAGGTTGGAATCTACTTCCAAAAATGTTGTTGAACCCTGAAAGATAGGAGATCAAAGATCAGAGATCATAGATCAAAGATCAGAGATCAAACGCAGATAAACAAAACATGCCGTAGTAGGCTGAAATGTTTGTAGGAATGCATGACTACCATTGCTAGTGTGTCTCATCATGAGCAGAGTTCCATTTCGAGTGGATTGAATCGCTAATGGAGCAAGCTGTAAGAGGCCACCGACATTCGATAAGCATTTTATTGAACCAATAGCATGATAAGTACAAAAAAAAAAGTAAACATTAATAAATAAATAATTGCGTAGGGGATGGGTGAGCGAAGGTACTTTGCATACATAATTTAAATTTAATACATACCAGGAGGTGTTTAGGGTGTTGAGGAAAGATGATCCGCTTTTTCAAATGAAAGGAAACCGTCGACATCTAAATTATTGTATTTATTTCTATCTTGAATAATCTTTTTTTTGCAAATAGCATATTATGAACAGAAATTTTTAATGTAAACGGAACTTCAGATAGGTCAAATTCGAAATTTTCAAGTACGAGTGTAATGAAATGCCGATCACACCAGCCAGCACTTTAAAGGAGACAAAGTCAAAGAGTAGCTTAGATCTTTGGTACGGAATAATGGACACACTTCATATATGAATTATTTTAAATGTATCACAAATAAATTGTGTAAGTGAAACTTGGAAATGAAAAAAAATTAGCAACAAATATATCAGAATGTGCTATATTTTAGTTGCAAAATTGCATTGCAAAAGAAGAAAATAGCGTGAGAAAGGCACATATGGCTTGTAAACTAGCTCATATCTCGAGTGGAAATCGGTAAACGGTAATTCGACGATTAAAGTTCAGAAAAATCTATTTAAACCCGTTCAGAACATGCCTCTCAAATGTACAAAGCCAATTGGAGAGGCGTCTATATTTCTGTTGTGTGCGCGCGAAGAGAAAAGACAGAAAACGCACGGTAAAAGCGCACTACTATTTCATGGGTAGGCTGGCCTATTAGGCAGGAAATTATCTTTGATCGTTGTTCATAATGCGTTAAATAACTGTAGTATTTTTCCGGTCGAATACTTGAGAGGGTGATTTTCTTGTTACAGCTCGACAGCATGTTCTCATTATAAGCCGCCATAGCTCAGTCGGTTAGAGCGTGGGTCTAATAAGCCCAAGGTCGCAGGTTCGACCCCTGCTGGCGGCAAACATTTTTTACTTCTTTTCAAATATTTTTTAAAAGAATTTCATTGCATACATGATCTTCTACAGAGTACTTGGAGATCGCAGCAAAACAGTATAGATGTAGCATCTCTTATAACTTTATTTTCATATAGTAATTTTCTAAACCTTTTTTTTTAATTTTGGTAAGCTCATTCCACCCATTTTATATCTCCGTGTCCAATTTTCCTCATTTCAATCTTATCTCACTTGCTGATACATCTTTATCATGTATGATAAATAGCTCAATGATGAACCAATTTCGCACACAATAAGAACGCATTGTCTCGGAGCCGCACAGTGTGACTGCGATCTTAACACGGGTTGGATCTGCGGGGACTGGTCCGTATGCTGTTATTTATTTATTTGATACACCCGTGACAGGTGCGACAGCAAATACAGAAGCGATAAGAAACATAATAGTGAAAATCATGTTTGGGGATGTTTCCTGTCGGTTCAATATCGGACAGTGTGGTACACGCCACCTTTAAGTCACCAATGATCTTTTGGGTTGTTTTGTTTGTTTCTTCCTAAACTATGATACTACTCTCATAAAATGCGTTCTATCCGCATATCACTGCGGAACTTTTCACGTTTTAAAGGCGTAGTGTAGTCCCATCGTAATGTATCGTAGGGTGATCATCATGCTATGGTATAGTTAGTCCTACTTCATTATCAAGCATTTTTAAGCAATTCTTTACGCTTAACGCCAGCCTCTATTATTGCATACGGAACGTTTCGATAAAAAAAATTTCTATTCTACAGTTTTACCCATATATCTCATATATATACAGTGTAGCCAAAAAGTCATGGGACACTTTTTCAACTTTTCATAACTTTTGATCCAGGAAAGCAATCAAGCTGATCTTTTGAGTCAATGTACAGAATTTATCAAGGGATACAACCATGATGTGTTGGTGTAATTAAATTAGTTCACAGTTGCATAGTAATGATTCTATCGAAATACACTTTTTTTGAAAAATTACATTTCTTTGGTGAAAGGCCCTGTTCTTCTGAAACACTGTGAGAGTGTAGACATATACTAGGGCTGTGCAGTCAAACAATCCGGAATGGCTCTGACTCCGATTTCGAGCTGTAGCTTTGTTGCAAATTTGACCCCAAAATTTATAACTCAGCTTCTAGATGTGCTAACGACCCGCTCTAAGTGCTGAAATGATGCCAGTGGCGAGTAATGTTTATCCCCAGATTATGGTAGACAAAGCTCGACATTTGCCCTCAGGGCATAAATTAATTTTTTTTGAAGAAGGACTGAATTTGAGACCCTACCGTTCAGCGGGCGGGTCTTCTAAAAATATGGTTCCTGCGCAAGCAGCTTTGTAATGTATCATATATTTATTTCCCTTATTTTGGTTTAGTTCCGATTCCTTTTAGACCCGTAGCTAAAGTTATGCTGAGGTCTACTCGGTTTCAGCGATCAAAGATCAAAATACAAAGATCAAAGATCGAAGTTCAGCAATAGTATAAAACACACTATCTTAGAAAATCGACATAGGTGCGGTATCGACGAAAATGGATTTTTCTGTTTTATGTATGATAATTACAGGCTCCATGAGTGAAGTACACTGGTACTTGGAAATTGCTTCCAATTGAAAATTCGCTTTAAGGGGTGACCACACAACGATTTGGCGCCTTTTCCTAAAAAGTTTATTTGGAATCCAATCGATGCGGGAGTGGGCTCAATCGAATCCTTAGCTAATTCTAAGAAACTATTGTCAAGGGGAGTTTTTCGATCAACGGTCAACGAAGGCTGGAATTTTGAATTTTCGAAAAAAAATTTCACATTTAATTAATTTTCACTATTTTGCTTCAACAACCCTACGTTTTTTTTATTTGCTTAATCGCTTCTAAATATCATAACACAGCTTCAGTTTAAAAATCATAATTTAAAAAAAATACGATTACGGTGAATAAATCATTTTATAATGAAGTCGTGAATTATGGTGTGGCACCTACAGTTTCCCGAACAGAGATGTTCGTTAATGAAAATTTTCGTTAATTCGTTAAGTCGTTAAATTAACGAAAATAAAGTCGTTAATTTTCGTTAATTTCGTTAATTTTCGTTAATTTTTCAAACTTCGATTTTTTTACCCAAACACGTTCATTTCTAGGAATAACATGAACAGAATAGAATTACAGTTTCCTAAAATATAGATAACAATTGTTTTTGGAAATAATAGTTGTAAAACAAACGAAATAACGAAAATGTCCAATGATTAGATTTTGGATATAATGGGAATGTTAAAGGAGGACTCCAAAGTGTTCATGTGAACCCTTGATATCCCTCTTGTGCGAATGCCAAGAGAGATATGAGGGGGTTATGTGTGAAGTCAGCGCAGCAACTTATCTATCCCATAACGCAGTTGTAAACGTTCGGAGTCTTTACCACCCTAGTCGCTAATTGGCGAATTTCGTCAATTTTCAAAAAAGTGCTTGGGTCTGACGTCCCACCTATTGATGTTTCTAGCGATAATTTAGCTGATTTAGCATAAAATAAACGGTGCACGACTGGTGGAATATTTTTTGCAACCTTTTTGTCTTCACAGATTGTTCATGAAAATTCGATTGACTCAGAAAATGGGCTTCTCCAGCATGATTTTCATTAACGAAAACATTAACGAAAATTAACTTATTTTCGTTAATTCGTTAATCGTTAAATTTTAACGAAAAATGTCGTTAAAATTAACGAATTTCGTTAATTCGTTAATCGTTAATACCACCTCTGATCCCGAATCTATCAATTTAGAAATCTGGTAGTTTTAAACATATTTTACCGCTGTTCTTGACATGACTAAGGTATACGACTACTCCTCGTCTTCGGAGTGCACCCGTGCCCAGGTGCTGATGTCGATGAAAATTGACATTTTTCGTAAATTGATCACTATTTCGTTGTTTGTTATCCATAATCGATAAAGATTGAATTCTATCTTTGTATTTTGATCTTTGATCGCTGAAACCGAGTAGACCTCAGCTTAACTTTAGCTACAGGTCTAAAAGGAATCGGAACTAAACCAAAATAAGGGAAATAAATATGTGATAGATTACAAAGCTGCCTGCGCAGGAACCATATTTTTAGAAGACCCGCCCGCTGAACGGTAGGGTCTCAAATTCAGTCCTAGCTCAGTGGTAGAGCGCTCGCTTAGCATGCGAGAGGGCTGGGGTTCAATTCCCCATGCCTCCAATACTCTTTTGCCGATTTTTACTGCAATGAATTAGTACAGTAGAAATAATAAACATATATGCTCTCTCATTTTTTATGCATGCGAATTTGTGAAGTCAGAGAAAATATTTCAAAAATGTGAACTGGCAATTCACGATTTCTCTTCAATTCACTTTTTTTATGCATGAAAAAGTAGGATGCCATCGTAATTTTTTGCAATAAATAATGAAGATGTAACGAAGTAACATGATCGAGAAAAAAATTTACGAAAAATATGGAATTTCATATTTCAAGAACCCTATGTGTGCTCTTTTGTCACTGTGTGTTCTTTTGTAGGGTGCGGAAGCTCTTCGAAAGGAGTCGGCAGCCAAGTTGGACACAATGATCGTCGATTTCTCCAGTGATGAAAGTGTAGCGAGAGCAGCTAAATACCTCGAACAGGCTTCGAAGCAATATGGAGGTAACTATGTAGACGAGCTAGAAGCTTACAATAAGTCTAGGAAAAAAAGAAGGCTTATTTCGTATTTTGGTGACTTTAATTCAATAAATGGCGATTATTACACAAAAAGATAAAAGTGCTAGAACACCCTAGCTGTAATACACAGTGCAAAAAAACTTGGGCTGTGTGAAAGTGGAAAATATCATATGTTAAATTAATAATGTGCAATATTCAAAATGAAACATGGATTGATAGGTCTACATGGAGTTGTGAACAACGCAGGAATAGTTGGAAACTCATTCCTCGACGATTTCCTCAATATTCACGACTATGAAAAGGTTTCTTTATTATATTTTTTAAATATTTTTTTTACAAATTCTTCGATGACTGACTTCGCTTCTCGTCTCTCGAATCTATTACAGACCAGAATCGTTGGTCCCAAGTTCTTTATGGTAACATCACTCCCCAGTTCTTCTGACTCTAATTCGCTTTCTTCAAAAAGTAGTGCTCTAATTGGAACATTTTCCACAGTATTCTGGTCCAAGCCATTTATCTTCGAAAGCAAGACAAAGGAGAGACCATTGTATTCGAGAGAGTTTGTATGTTGAGCGGTCGTTCTTGCTTTGAAAGTCATGAGAACGCTGTGTTTCATTGCGTTCGAAAGTGTGGGCTTTTCTTTTCTTTTCAAAACTTTTCGATTACTTTAACGATCACCATTTTGCAGGTCATGAATGTGAACACATTCGGAATAATTCGTGTTACGCAAGCACTGCAGCATCTGGTGAAGCTAAGACGGTAAATTAATATCTCTAACATAAAAAAATCCATAGCTCAAAAATCCATGCAACGACATTAGAACAACTTTATCAGCCGGTGTTATGTCAGCTGGGTCGCCATTCGGGTTCTCCAAGGATTATCATCGTGTCTCGCGAGTTGCACGATCTTGACGAAGTCGTCTATCCATCTCCTCGATTTCGTTTAAGACGCGGTGTTTTTAGACCCGAGCATGTTTTGACTCCATCGATTATAGAATGATTTCTAAAGTCTCATCAATCCCATCAAAACGTCTTTCAGTTTCGTGCAATCAAATACATTTTCATGTCAGTGGCCGCATAGTCAATATGACATCGATCCTAGCACGCGTTGCATCGGCAGGAACTGGTACGTATGCAGTGAGCAAGTACGCAGCCAACGGATACTGTGAGGTCGTCAGGTATGGATTTTTTTCAAGCACTGTTTTAATTTGCATATTATAAAATATTTTTCCCTTTATTTATTTTTTTATTAATTTATTTGATACACCCGTGACATGTGCGAAAACAAATACAGAAGTGATAGGTGAAGTAATAATAATAGCAATAATAGCATGACATTTGTATTATATCGATGCATGAATTTTCCAGACAAGAACTTGCCCCTTTCGGTGTTTCTCTACACACAATTGAGCCGGGATTCTTCCAAACCCCTATGATTGATTCGTGCGGAACACAGGTTTTTTAAATTAGAATTTTGGAAAAATATAATAATAATAATAATTTATAATATAAAAAATATCCATATTTTGCGAACAGAAATATTTCATGCACTACTGACTGTACCATACCATCGAAACGAGCGAATTTCGAAAATTTGAAATCGAATTATCCGAAATGCATCGCTACATTTGCCTTACGTGCCTACGTCGTAACCTCCTCCGCTGCGTCTCCGTCGTTACGGCGGAGGTTACGGCGTAAGCACGTAAGGCACATGTAACGATACAAAATAAACAATTAAAAATCCAGTATTGAAATTATAAACATGCATTTTGAGACAGGACTGGATCAACTGTGGAATTCAGCTCCCGCTAAGGCGAGAGAGTACTACGGAGAGCAGTACTTCAGACGCAGTAAGCACTCAAAGATCAAAGATCAAATATCAATCGTAGTTTCAGGAGTTGCGGCGAATCAGCGATTCATGAAATTCATCAGCTCGACTCGAGTCGAAAAAGTCATCAACGCGTACTTTCACGCGTTGACCGCACGATATCCGCATAATAAATATCAAGTTGGAAACGAAGCCAAATGGTTGTAAGTTAATTCATTACTCCAGACTTTCCGCGCGACACGCGCGCGGGGTAGTGACAAGTCGCGCGCGCGATATCGACGACTTGCGAGTTATGCGCGGGGTAGTGACAACTCGCGCGCGGGTTAAAGTGAAGTCGCGGTATCACGCGCGACTTAAGGACACTTAAGGCACTCAGCAACTCGCGCGCGAGTTATTGCAAGTTGCGCGCGACTTATTGCAACTTTTGCGTAGGAGCATGGTTCATTTTCGCGAGTGTTTCCTATGAAAAACATTTTGCATAAATTGTATAATTGTTTGTTTTGAATGGTTGAAACGATGTTTCGAGGCCATTTCAACCAAATATAAGAACAATGTGAGAATTCTATCCGATTGTATATTCTTTTATGAAATTGTAATAAAATTATAGACTTTTTAGGAGAGAAAACCAAGTGCAAGTGATTTTGAGCTATTTAAGCATGATCCATCTTCAATAAATGTGTTAAAAATCAATAAAATAAGAAATGAAATGTCTATAATGTTTGAAATAAATATGTGCAAGATCATTTTCGCTTATGTGACAATGGAGAATGAAAAATTTCCATCATGCATCAGAGTGACATTAAAAAATAGTTTATATAACTGGCACATCAATTTATGAAAGTTCAGTTTAAAAAGTCAGTTCATGATACAATACTTCTAATTGACGATATTTCTTACCGTTTCCATGAAGGAGCGGTTTCATTTCTTTTCTCTTCTTTTGACGTTTGATGAATTTATTCGTGCGTTTAGCTCTATTTCTTATTAAAAGCTGTTTATTATGTTGCCATAAAGCTACCCGCACTTTCGATAATCTGTTCGTGTATAGCTTATTCGCTGAATTGCTTAATCTCTCAAGTTATTCCTCCTGTTCTGTATAGCAGCTGTTCAACGCTTATGTTGTTTGTAGTTACAGAATCTGATCATCGTGTACACGCAGTCAATGAACTGAGTTATGATTGTGAAGAAGAAGGAGACGGATGACTGAGGAGGATACATCCATCAAGCATTAATAAGTATGTTTTAATATCATTGTAAAGTGCTCAGGTGTTTGAATCTATGCGTGATCACGTATAATTTGTGCAGTTAGTCACTAACTGTTAGTGGCATGGTCGTGCATCGTGCATGGATTCTCCGTGATCATGTACTGATTCTGAAATTCCATGCAAGATCACGGAAAATTCGAGCATGATCAAGAATCGTGAATGACCATGCATCATCATGGAATTTGCCGGATTATGCATGATTTTACATGCATCCGCGATCATTTAACACCTGAGTAGTATCGAACGACTGTCAATTTTGCTAATTAGTAACGAAATCTCGTATCAGTTTTTTTTTATAAAGTTTACTCTAGTTAATTATTCATTAATTGTTTGCAGAGTCACTCTATGATAAATTGAGGATATTTGCCGAATAATGGAAGATGTCTACTGTATATATAAATCGACATTCCTCAGGTAAATTGCTATTCACTTATGCAGTGTTCAGAACTTGGAAAATGCAAGAACATGCGGAAAATGCTGTTCAGAAGTTCAAGTGGAAAATGCCCGAAAATGCTCGATTTTGGCTCGAAAAAGACACTTTAAAAGCACTTTAAAAGCGTTGAAACTCGTTTTTTTTTCTTGGAAAACAACTAAATTAGGTCATTTATAAAGTATGCTACTGAAAGAAATAACGTATGGTCCTTTTTTGAGCAATTTAAGCCGAAAATCAACGAAAATGCAACGAAAAATCAACCTAACGAGTCCATATTTAAAATTATCACTTATCATCAATAAAATGCGTCTACAACACTGTTTGCGACCCATAAACGTCTATATTAAACAAAAATACCATTAAAATTTGCTTAAAATCCTCGAAAATGAGCATTTTCAGAGTATTTTCCGGCTGAACTTCTGAACAGCATTTTCCGCATTTTCGTGCATTTTCCAAGTTCTGAACACTGCATTATTCTTGCTCTTACTAATGATTCTGTTAATTATCACTGCCCTAGCAGTGATCTCCCGCTGGTCTTGTGCCTTGAAGAGCGGGATGTACATTTCTAATGATTGGAGTTTTAAAATGGCGTTGAAAGATTAATTCAATATTGAATATCGATTTATTTATTATTAATCTCTTTTCTTAAGTCAGGAATCATGATTTATCTGGTGAATTGGATCATATTCATATCTGTTCAGTATAATTATGGATACGCTTTTATGAAGCTTAAGGTTAGTAAATTTATTGCTCATTATTATAGTTAGTATCATACATGGGCGTCGACATGGGGGTGCCCCCTGTAAAATTATGGCTTCCGAAAATTTGTACAATGCCCCCTGTAAAAAAGTGACGTATAGATGAAATTTATATAAAAAAAGTGAATGCCCCCCCCCCTGTAAAATTAACGATTTTTCGTTCGTTTTCCCACTGTAGAATCGAACTCCAGGGACCCCTCCCATGTATGGTTAGTATATTCCTTATTGATGTATAATAGAAGGGGTGATATATTCCATATTTGAAGATAGTCGACATGTAATATGTCCATTCTCTGAAAATTTCTCCCCGCGGGGCACCCTGCCTAAGCCCTCTACCCCGCGGGGCACCCTGCCTAAGCCCTCTACCCCGCGGGGCACCCTGCCTTTAGTTTCCCCGCGGGGCACCCTGTCTAAACAAGCCACCCCGCGGGGCACCCTGTCATTTCAGAGACTCAACAAGCTGCCCCGCGGGGAAAAATTTCCAGAGTTACTTATAATATTTACAGGCAATGAATGTTGTGATTAGAAATATGGCACATGGAGTAATATTATTATTGGACAAGCACAAGTACAATGGAGATTCTGATCTGTAAGATATTCTGTTATCTGTTACTGAGAGTATTAATATGGGAGTTTCTTTGTCTTGGAGCTTCACAAATAGACATTAATTTATCTTAACTTTCACACATTTAATTAATTCTTTCAGAAAAGAAATCGGAATATGATAGGAATATCTTATTTGAAGCATATAGTTTGGTCTGAACTTAGTGTGAAGAGGACAATGATGGTTAGTTATTTTCCATGTAATATAACTTATTTATTCTTTTAAAATTTTCCTTTTTTATTAAAACGTTTCTTTGCAGTGTATCTTACTATATCGAATAATATCAAGAGCTTATCATCTTAACTATGAAGATTGACTTCATTATTATCTGCCGATTATATCAAGATAATATTAGGCAATTGTTGTGACCGTTGTAAATTGTTGTTTCCATGTTGATTGCATTGTGTTTGTTACGAGTTTTCTCTTCAGTTTCTCGAATTGTTCTCATTAATCTTGTATCTTTTTATTCGTTCGATAAACAGTGTATTTTACTATATTGAATTTGATCATTACAGTATACTTGAAGTTATGTAAGTAAATCTAGGGCAAAGGAAAGTAGAAAGGGAAGGAAGCGAGTCGCGCGCGGGTTATCGACAAGTCGCGCGCGGGTTATTTACAACTCGCGCGCGGGTTGTGGTGACTCGCGACGCGCACGCGCCGCGACTCACCACAACCCGCGCGCGACTTGTAAATAACCCGCGCGCGTGTCGCGCGGAAAGTCTGGAGTTCAAGGCTAGCTATTCGATTTATGAAAGTAATTACGAATCCAATTAATGCACTTGCACAATTTAGTAGCATTTCATGCCGAATAATGTATCCCTAATATTTAATTATCACTGGCCTATCTGTGATCTCCCGCAGGACTTTATGTACCTTGAATAACGTTATAACCTTTACCTTTAAAGGCACACCCCAAGCTAATTTTACACTCCGCATTGGCAATACTCTCTCGCAGACAAAGAGAGCGAGAGAGTGTGGCCAGAGCGGAGAGTTCAAATTAGCTTGTGGCGTCGCTTTAACCTAGCATGCGGAATCGAGCAAAACTGTTTTTCCCCCACGAATGATTTCAAAATCTTTACTGCAGATTCCTCCCATCCTCCTTTCTTCCGACAGGCATGCGCGACGCGATGGGTGCTGCCGTTAGAAATGTACGTTATCTTTTTAGATATAATTTGTTCTATCATGTTTTGTTGATTAAAAAACAGAAACAAACAAAAACGAAAGATGAACCATCGTTAAACACAGTCGACCGATATCCATGACAAGAAAATACTTACTGTCTTTAGCATCACGAAAATAAATAAAGTAAATTTACCTCTATTTCCAGTACTTCAATATGACGCCTCATCGAGCCATCAGCATGTACAGTGAGCCTTTGAACGAAATCAAGGAACCATAAAACGATTCAACGACAGCGACGACAGTAGAGTATTCAGACGCCATACTCGATGGTTTCCAGGAGACGGCAGAAGTGATCATAGAAACGTCTAGTTCAGTCTAAAAAGTTCTCATATAAATATTGCTGTTCAATCGATAAATCGTAACCAGGGCTGAGATTTTTTTTTGAAAAAAATAAAGAGGTTGCCGTTCACTTGGCATTTTATTGTTTCTTGACGCCCATTATTGATTTATACTTTTGACAAGCTTATTTGAAACTGACTACTCTAGCCACATCATTTGATAGGACAAAAATGGCAATGATAGCTGTGCTACATTTTGTTTAAAAATGGAATTTATTTTAGCTTATTTATTATGTACATACTTATTTCACACCTTACACAACAAGTTTCAAATTTTGCAACAATGATTTAACGGGCATCGAGGTGTTCTGAAAACACATAACTAATATGATATTGCACAACTAGAAAACATACAACAATAAAAAATATCATTTAATTCCTAGGATCTTTCTGATCAATTTCGGATGATCATGAACGAAATCTATCAAATCCTCATGAAATTCTTCTCTCAGATGCGAAAGGACCGCTCGAAGGGCGAATTTTTGTAGAGATACTTCATCTGGGGTCTGTCCAATCTGTCAAAAAAGATGCGAACAAAGTTGCGAACAAAGTTCGCAACTTTGTTCGCATCTTTTTCTCTAAATCTCTCGAAATACACGCCCTCTAATTCTCTCTAACAAAAGATGCGAACAAAGTTGCGACCAAAAGATGCGAACAAAGTTGCGAACTTTGTTGCGAGGTCGGTTAGAGCAGGCGAGAGAGTGTACATTTGAAGAGGAGCTGAATAAGTAATGCCCGTTTACTTTTTCTGCTCCTCTTCAAATGCACACTCTCTCGCCTGCTCTAACCGACCTCGCAACAAAGTTCGCAACTTTGTTCCCATCTTTTGGTCGCAACTTTGTTCGCATCTTTTGTTAGAGAGAATTAGAGAGCGTGTATTTCGAGAGATTTAGAGAAAAAGATGCGAACAAAGTTGCGAACTTTGTTCGCAACTTTGTTCGCATCTTTTTTGACAGATTGGACAGACCCCTGAAATGAAAAAAAGTATGTCATTCATATTATCGTCGATTTAGCAATGAAGGTTTCGTGCAGTATGGAACACATTATAATGCCAATAAGGACAAAGCAAAAAATATATAATTTTAATGGTGATGGCTTCTGGGCATTTTGAGAAAAAGTCTTCAAACACCACGACCCCAGCTGTAACTCTGGTATTTCAAAACTTAAAGTCTACTTGCACTTTCACTTTAAGTAGACTTGTAAGTCTACTTAAAGTGAAACGTAAGTCTACTTAAAGTGAGATGCAAGTCTACTTAAAGTGAAAATGTGACGTCACTCACTTGAAGTTTACTCAAAGTAAACTTTAAGTCAGTGGCATATTTTAAGTAGACTTTAAGTTTGGAAATACCAGAGAATACACAGTCCTGTGGTGTGTTATATTTAACAATATCCGCCTCTACCTCTACCTCTACACTGACTCTACCTCTGCCTCTACGATGTCCGTACTTCTCCTTCTACGATGAATCTACTCTCTACCACGGATACTTTATGACTTTATGGACGGGAGGAGGATAAGACTTGTGAGTTCCATAATCTTTATTTATAGTCTAAAAGTTACCCTTTATTTAAAACATGCATGTTCATAGTTTCGTGACAACCTTATTACTTTTGATCTTGATTTTGTTTTATTGTCCATTATATTTGATTTGTACTTGATCATTCTTTTATTTCCGTGCATGTCATTTGTTCAGTTGGGATGAGTATGTATTAGATACATACTTTAACTATTATACAATATTTTTGATAACAATACTCAGTGGTGGTTCTACTGAAGATGGCCAACACCACTGAGTAGGGTTCCGCTGTCTAGAACCCCTGGCCGAAACAGCGGGGCCTTAACTAGTTCTATATTGCATGTTATATAATATTACTAGAGTACATTTGCATGTTTTTATATGTATACTGTACATCACATTAATGTATAGCTGTTTTCATTGTTTGAACATGCGTGTACTCACCATCAACGATAGCTTGAACAATACACTCATATTCATCTGTGAAAGGGGTCATTTCATGTTTGTATTCCCTTTTCACGATAACTTTTATCACGAAATTCCTGTCAGCAGTCAGACAAAATGCCCTGAGTCGTCCGTCATTTGAACTCTGAAAAGGTCGATATTTCAAATTTGATAAAAAGAATAAAGTTCATCAAAAGAAAATTGCGAACGATCTCTTCATACGATGATTCTCGAATTTCTGCCATCAAAAGTGCAAACAGACCGTTTAAGCGCCAAACTTTGCTATCAACGAAATAAGAATGCTCACGTCTAGTTTATTTCGACGAGGATACGATTTAGCCTTGAACAAGCGGTGTATCAGAATACCCTGCGGATGGGAAGTAAGAACGTGTTCAGCGAATTTCACACATTGTGTCGGCGTTACTTTACTGAAAGTGATAAATGATTATTGATTCTGAATATTTCTCTTTTAAGCACTGTGTGTTCACATTAACTATAATATTCCACATACGTAAAAAAGAATAAATAAATAAATAAATTTTTTTTTAAATTGAAGCATTAATGTTTAGGTTCGTCAAAGTGGCTTTACTGCTCACAATTGCTCTGTTTCATAACGAGAATGGCGTTGTCCCTCGGTTGGATCGATTTGTCGATTTGGGAATACATCATCAGCTTTTGTGTAGAGATACTTAGCAGATAACAGGCCCTTCAAGTAGTTTTGTTAGTGATGTAAGATAGTACTTATTGGTAGACCAAGATGCACAGAAAAAGTTATAACAATAATTTGAGTTGCCTCAAAACTCAGTATGATTACCGTATGCGGATCAAGGACGAGATTTATGACCAAGAATTCCCTGTGAGAACGCTGAAAAAAATATTTTCGAATATGAAAAACTGAAAAATTATGTGATGGTTTTAAATCTTACACGTGCTATGTGTTGAAATTGATTGGGACCCGTAGTTATGAGCGATCCCTTGGCACAATAGTGATATTCTCCATCTGAAAGAATAATTTTCATTAATAATAATTTTAAAAAAATTGTCCCATTCCCAAAATGTGACTAGTGGAGTTCCCCAAAGGTCTGTCTTGGGCCCAATTTTATTCTTAATATATACATCTGAAATCCCTGGTATTATTCAACATAATGGTGTTTTTGCGAGAATGTACGCGGATGACATTAAAATCTATCGTTCATTCAAAATTGGAGATGCCCCTACTCATTTACAAGCAGCGATTGATTCAATAGAAAAATGGTCTCTGGATTGGCAACTGCCATTGGCGGAGAATAACTGTAGCTCACTTCA
Source organism: Parapristionchus giblindavisi (assembly GCA_943737045.1). Lineage (NCBI taxonomy): Eukaryota > Metazoa > Nematoda > Chromadorea > Rhabditida > Diplogasteridae > Parapristionchus > Parapristionchus giblindavisi. The sequence goes on from CALSFV010000234.1 coordinate 942,379, forward strand.
TTCAGGTAGAGCAAATACTATGAGAAAATACAAAATACAACATAGGGACCATAACCGTTGAGCAGAAAGAAATGGTCTTTGTTTCATCATTCAGAAGACTCTAACCTTTTCGAACCACAGCAGGCTAACGGCATCAAAAGCCAAAACCGCTTGCCACATAATCCTTACGATTAGAGGATTACTCACCAAGAACGTGACTGTACTGTTAAAAACGTACTCAATCTATGTATTATATATCAGACCAATTCTAAAAAGTGCCTCAATAGTCTTCAATCGATATCAGATAGGAGATAAAAAGATCTTAGAAAGGGTCCAAAACTACTTTACCAGACGAATATTCATGCGCTGTTTCAATGCCACATGGGATTCAATGCGCTCAGATGCAAGCAAAGGAATAAAGAACTAAATCTAGATACCCTTGAAACACGAAGAAAAGAAATCCATATCAAATCTTCTATGAAACTTATCAGAGGAAAATACAAAATCTCTAATCGAAAACCACATTACTTTCGCACATATACAACTCATAATGGTCTCAATTTTAATAACCCAGGCTCACGCTTTCATTACAGGCATAATAGCTTCTTTCCTAGAGCGGCAAGGCTTCTTGTACGTCCTAAAAACCGGATTGCCTTTAGTTTCCCTGAGTGAAAATTGATGTGCTCTCCCTATTTCCCATAGTAATTCTATTTCGACAGTTCTTTGTTCACCAAAAATCGTTTCTATAATTTCTACGTGTTCGTCTCATTCACACACTTTATTTATTCGTTCTTTTCTGTACCGTGTTTTCTCGAAAACGCATAAATATTATTATTATAAGTTCAGCGAAGCAACGAGGTCACTCGCGTTGAGTGCTGCTTGTTGCGTTGAAATAAATGTCAGTTTCGTTTTTTCACATTTTAAAAATACACCAATAGAAAAAAACAATTCAAACAAAAAAAATATATATATATATATATATATATATATATATATATATATATATATATATATATATATATATATATATATATTGCAAATTGCCAAAAAATTTCCTCCGACAGAATTCACATTCGCAACGTGATGCTTTCTCTTCGTGGTAATGTGGGTCGGCAAATTCGAGAAACAAGATTTTCCCTTGAAGATAAAGCCCAATCGTCCTATGGAGGTGGATCTTTATTGATTAGCAATCCAAGAGAAGGAGGTTGATCCGTACATAGAGGAGAAAAATTTGGGAATCGCGATCAAAAAAAATCATTCGCTCTCTCGCTCAAGCATTACACACTCTTTCTCACAATCCGAGTAACGCATGAGTTGTTCAGTTTTTTTAAAGTGAAATAAAATCATACTGTTTTCGGTGTCCACTGGCAACCTCCGTGTTCGAGAGATAACAGTGAACGATTCGTCCGTGAACTCAACTGCTATATAGAACCAGTACCTGAGAGGACAATGAGAGGAAACAGAGATGATATGTACATCATCGAGTACTATTGCAGTGTTCAGTGACTATGATTTCCTTTGCATAAGAACTTTTTCTGTTTCGAGCCCAAGGCGTATTTGGGGATTTTTCATTTTGAAGATGTAGAGAGGAGAGGTGTTTTTTTAAATTTTGTTTCCAAATTTTAATTTTATTGTCAAATTTTTTTTGCGAAATTTTTTTATGTGAAAACATTTTTCGAGAAAATATCGAAACATCGAAAATCGAGATTCGAAAAGCGAGAGTGAAGGCCGAATGACCCTCCAAAGTTTAATTTACCTGCTTCTAGCACCGAAAGGGAATGAGAGAGGGGAATGAGGGTGAGAGTGGGGGGGGGGTGAATGGTATTGTCAAATATGTACACGGAGAAATGCATCTCTCATATATGCCACGATACAATGTGCATGATACAATGATTCGAAGGAGCTAATGAATTCTTTACACCTGCAGATCATAATAGTCCTATCGTTCACAATGTAAAAAGTTTTCATATTACTAGAGAGGTTGGAATCTACTTCCAAAAATGTTGTTGAACCCTGAAAGATAGGAGATCAAAGATCAGAGATCATAGATCAAAGATCAGAGATCAAACGCAGATAAACAAAACATGCCGTAGTAGGTTGAAATGTTTGTAGGAATGCATGACTACCACCGCTAGAGTTTCTCAACATGAGCAGAGTTCCCTCCCGAGTGGATTGAATCGCTAATGGAGCAAGCTGTAAGTGACCAATCAATATTCGATGTGCATTTTATTGAATATTTTCTTTTTTCGGAAATGAGAAGTGTAAAGAATTTAAATTTAGTAGATACCAGCAGGTATTTAGGATACCGAGGGATGATGATCTTCTTCTTCAAATGAAAGGAAACCGTCGACATCTAAAATAATGTATAACTTGAATAATCTTTTTTTTTGCAAATATTATAGCATATGATCAGTAGAGATTTTTAATGTAAAAGGAACTTCAGATAGGTCAAATTATAAATTTTCAAGTACGAGCGTATAGTAATGCCGATCACACCAACCAGCACTTTAAAACGGTAAAGGACAAAAAGTAAACCAGAGCTCAGATCTTGGGATCTTCATGCATGAATGATTTTAAGTGTATCACAATTAAATTTCGTAAATGCAACTTGGGAAATGAAAGTCGAACAGCAAAATATAAGTATGGGGTTTTTCTGCAAAAATTTTACATTACTAACGACCAAATTAGCATGAAACACAAAGCTCATATGACTTGTAAACTAGCTCATAGCTCGACTGGTATACGTCAAAAAATGTGAAAATTAAAGATGAGCAAAATCGATTTAAATCAGTTCAAAAACATGCCTCTCAAATGCAAAGCCAACTGGAGGTGGAACACTTTATTCTCAGTTATATTTTCTAATATTAACGCATGGTTGCAACATCAAATGCGTTAATATACACTAATTAGATCATTTTAAATCTAAAATGTTCAAATCCTTGTTTTCACTTTTCTCATAATTTTTTTGACAGAGAACTAACAGCTTTTAATTCAAGAAGGTCGTTACAGCGAATTCCATAAAATCAGAGTGCAGTTTTCAATTACTTCCTGATGATGTTAAGCGCTCTACCTGCCGTTGCTGGCTCTTCAAAGTCAGGTAGGATTCGAGTGCAGTCAGGGTTGGAGTAATAATGTCAGTTCTGCCAGAGGGAAGGAATGGGTCAGCGGCTAGAGAGACAGTTCATCCGTCGGAGAGTGTCGAGTCGTATGAGATCAAAGATTGAATCAAATCCCTGGTGCGAGAATGATCGAGGTGTTCATTGAATGCCTTCATCAACTTTTTCATTCGTGTGCTTTGCTGCAATTGGGATATGGAACGCGGAGTGAAAATGCCCGCTTTAAACGTTCTCTTGTCAATTATCTTTGCTAATCATATCGCAACATCAAATGCGCTAATTTGCACCGAAGCCAAGAATTTGAAAATTCATTTATAATTAGATATCTACCGATTATCATTATAATATAAACTGCTCTCGTAGAACCAATTGCAAAACAAATAATATCAATAAACATAATTTATACGAGTATATGTACATGCACATAGTTCACAGTATTCTGGTTCAAGCCATTTTGTTTCCATAGCAAGACAAGCGAAAGACGATTGCATTTGAGAGAGTTTGTATGTTGAGCGGTCGTTTTGGCTTTCACAGTCTATAGAACATTGTGAGTTGAACGCATCGAATGGAGCAACTGGGTATAAGCTTAACGATCAATAAAGTAATATAAATAAACGATTGATAGGATCAGTCAAAGTCACATTGAAGAATATAAAAAAAGATATTTCAAGAAATTTACAAAAAAAATTAATACAATCAGTTTTCGATTCATATCTAAAAAATGATTGTTGTTGAGAATTCGAACCATTAAGACAATTTTGTCAGGTTGGTCGAGATACAGGGTTGAAATATGCAAATAAGGACATAAGCAAATAAGGATTTCAACGTCTGAACACTCTAACAGTGCATCCATATTTAGGACGGAGTACGGCCTCTGATATCGGTGCATTCTCGTGAAGAGTCCTGCAAAACAAATTAAAAATGTAAATTAAATTAATTAAGTGAATTAATTTTTTAAATAAATATTACATATCTGCTGCAAATCGATATCTTCTCAATAACCATGACAACACCACTTTCTCCTCGGACATGGCAAAACGTTGACCTGAAAAGCATAGTATAGATGATTCGTGATGAAATCAGTTGTGTTACATTTACAATGTGCAAGCGAGGTAGTTCAGAGGTGAAAGATATTATTACGCTTGCAATCCTGCATATATACGCAAAATCAACTTGTTTTTGACAGATTATTGACAGAAATAAATTTCAATTCATATATGAGAAAGATTACAAATATGCACACTGAGAAGTAAGTGTTATCCACGGAGCATAAGACCGGAGAATAATAATAATATCAGTGTGTGGGTTTCGGGTGTGAATGGAATACATAAGGATATATAGATACATTATGGAGAAGTGTTGGAATGGACATCTTTTAAGCTCGAAAAGTGTTAAATAACACTTCTCAGGTCTTATGCTCCGTAAATAACACTTATTTCTCTCTGTGTTTATAATGACGCACACACCACTATTAATTATCATTATTTTTAAAAGTTTACATCTTAAAACTTATTATATATCACGCGTGTCACTGAAGAATCGAGTAAAATCTGGGGGTGGTTGGCACATTTTTTGACCCCCACATATTATTGCATTTTTCGGTAGCTCATATGGTGCCTAACAAGGTACCGTCGAGCTTTTTTGCATATCTTCATTTTCAACGTCGAGAGATGTCGTCAAAATTTTTGGACGGCGAAATCGGCCGACTTTGGAGCTCTATAGCTCTTCGGGGTCTGGTTTTGGTATCGAGTCGTCAACAGAAGAATTTCCCGCAATATCAAGGAGAATACGCCTGCATCATTGCCAGGTCGAATTTTTAATTAGTATTTTTGTAAATCGTTTTTATTGATTAGTTTTCTTAAAAATATAGAAGCCGAAATTTTACAATAGCTTATTCGATAGATCTCGACCAGAGCTTTTCAATGGTATGCTGAACCTATACTTTATTTAAGTGCGCTCGAAAGATATGATCATTTCAAGTTTTTTTTTTGATTGGGAAATTCGTGTAGTTTCATACATAAACCATCCAGATTGGTTGGTGAGCTGACCTATCCACCTTCACAACAAGTGACTGGGTAGTGTAGTGGATAAGGTGTCAGCATTTGCTTTTGACTGTCAGGGGTTCGATCCTCCTTGCAGCAGATTTCTTTTGCTGATTTTATTTTTGTCGAAATATCTTGCTGTGGTTATGAAAATCAGAAAAGAGAACACCCTTGAACTTATCAGTAAGTGTAAACTTTAACACGATGAGGAATAGCAGAATTGTGTATGAATCGGAGATTAGACGATGACGTCGTCAAGGAAGAGGGAAAGGATGAGGAGGATAAGGACATGGAGATTCTAGGACAATACGAAGATAACTTCTTTAGGATGGTAGTCGATTAAGAATGTGATGAAATATTCCTGTGAATTTGAAGTCGTGTTGTCATATTGTAATTTGTCTTCATGGCGATTGATATTCATCGATTGCTTATGATTCGTGATTTGAATTATAGAAATTAACATTCCAAAGTTATCAAATTAACTTAAATATGTACTAGAACAACAGTGAAACTAATTCAAAAGGGCGAATTGGTCACACGAGGTATAAGAGTGGGTAGATCACTGGCTGCGTCGCTCTCCTCTCGTGCGATCGCACTCAATTAAAACCTTGAAATGGTCATAACTTTCGAGCGCACTTAAATAAAGTATAAGTTCAGCATACCATTGAAAAGCTCTGGTCGAGATCTATCGATTAAGCTATTGCAAAATTTCGGCTTCTATACTTTTAAGAAAACTAATCAATAAAAACGATTTACAAAAATACTAATTAAAAAATCGACCTGGCAATGATGCAGGCGTATTCTCCTTGACATTGCGGGAAATTCTTCTGTTGATGACTCGATACCAAAGCCATACCCCGAAGAGCTATAGAGCTCCAAAGTCGGCCGATTTCGCCGTCCAAAAATTTTGACGACGTCTCTCGACGTTGAAAATGAAGATATGCAAAAAAGCTCGACGGTACCTTGTTAGGGTCCATATGGACTACCAAAAAATGACTTCTGCTCATTTTCGATTTTTTCAATGTGCCACCGTTTATTCGAACCTTACGCGACACGCGTGATATATGGTGCATGTTACCCTATACTTGTGACATTTTATTTATTCACCAATGCAGTTCCTTGGTCCTGCCGAGAATGGAATATAGTCATAAGGGTGTCTGCCGATGGAACGTTCAGGTAGGAAACGGTCAGGATCGTACTTCAGGGCGTCTTTAAACACTGCTCTGCAATCGATCGACTATTTAAAGGGATCTCTCCCAATGGCCTCTTCATTGCGCACACTATTTGGGGGGTGACATTTCGGCAACCGACATTTCGGCAACCGACATTTCGGCAACGGGGCATAACTCGGTTCGTAGGGGTCATAGAAACTTGGGATGGGTATCATTGTGATCAGCATCAGTAACACTACCGTAATCTACCGTAACCCAGTTCGGTGGGTCAAATCAAGTTCGGCGGGTCAGATCGGGCATACCTCGGTTCGTAGGGGTCATAGAAACACGAGTTGGGTATCAATGTGATCAACGTCAACAACACTACCGTAATCTACCGTAACCCAGTTCGGTGGGTCAGATTAAGTTCGGTGGGTCAGATTTCACTAAAAATTGTTGGAACAGCCACTAATTGTGCGTTATCATTATCAGCTATTGCAAACTACCGTAATCTACCGTAACCCGGTTCGGTGGGTCAGATCAAGTTCGGTGGGTCAGATTTCACTACAAACTGTCGGAATGACAACTACGTGTGCGATATCATTATGAGCTATTGCAAACTACCGTAACCAGGTTCGGTGGGTCAGATCAAGTTCGGTGGGTCAGATTCAACTAAAAATTGTCTGAATGGCCGCTACATGTGCGATATAATTATCAGCTATTGCAAACTACCGTAATCTACCGTAACCCGGTTCGGTGGGTCAGATCAAGTTCGGTGGGTCAGATTTCACTACAAACTGTCGGAATGGCAACTACGTGTTCGATATCATTATGAGCTATTGCAAACTACCGTAACCAGGTTCGGTGGGTCAGATCAAGTGCGGTGGGTCAGATCTCAGTATAAATTGTCCAAATGGTCACTATGCGCGGGGTATGATTATGAGTTATTGTAAACTACCGTAATCCACCGTAATCCGTTCGGTGGGTCAGATCAAGTGCGATGTGTCATATTTCACTAAAAAGTGTCCAAATGGTAGTTTACAATTACTCATAATCATACCACGCGCATAGTAATCGTTTGGACAATTTTTAGTGAAATCTGACCCACCGAACTTAATCTGACCCACGGAACCGGGTAACGGTAGATTACAGTAGTTTGCAATAGCTGATAATGATATCACACATGTAGCGGCCATTCAGACAATTTTTAGTTAAATCTGACCCACCGAACTTGATCTGACCCACCGAACCGGGTTACGGTAGATTACGGTAGTTTGCAATAGCTGATAATGATATCGCACATGTAGCGGCCATTCAGACAATTTTTAGTTAAATCTGACCCACCTAACTTGATCTGACCCACCGAACCGGGTTACGGTAGATTACGGTAGTTTGCAATAGCTCATAATGATAACGCACAATTAGTGGCTGTTCCAACAATTTTTAGTAAATCTGACCCACCGAACTTAATCTGACCCACCGAACTGGGTTACGGTAGATTACGGTAGTGTTGTTGATGTTGATCACATTGATACCCATCTCGTGTTTCTATGACCCATACGAACCGAGGTATGCCCGATCTGACCCGCCGAACTTGATTTGACCCACCGAACTGGGTTACGGTAGATTACGGTAGTGTTACTGATGCTGATCACAATGATACCCATCCCAAGTTTCTATGACCCCTACGAACCGAGTTATGCCCCGTTGCCGAAATGTCGGTTGCCGAAATGTCACCCCCCCCCCCCACTATTTCTCTGAACTCTATCGACTAGAGACACGTCGAAGAGACCATTGAGAGAGGTCACCCTCCCTTTAACAAATTGTATTCGGGAGTGAAAACACTTACTCATTTCTATGTATGGCCAGTGGGCAAATGAACATCGTGGCTCCTTTTGGAATCAGACAATCTCCTGAAAATAGACGCATTTTATTGGGGGGCGCCCGTTTCGGCAACGCCCGTTTCGGCAACGAGTTATAAATCGGTTGGGAGATGGTCTATGGAAACAAAAGTTGTACCATTGCTATCAGTAGTGGTGTACGGTATGGTGCTACCGTAACCGTCGGGAATCGTGAACTGATTTTTTTAGTCGACCCATGACCCGGGGTTCATGGATGAAAATGGCCAAAGTCCAAAAATTCATGATGACCCGAGATCAAATACTAGTTGCAATTATATCAATAGTGAGCCAACTTTTATCTTTATGGATACCGTAACCCGTACTACCGTAATCTAGCTACCGTAACCAGCAATATTATGGCCAAATGCACTTCAAATCCCGGTTTTATTACGGTAGTTCGGGTTACGGTAACCAGTAAGATAAACGTTGGCTCACTATTGATATTATGGCAACTAGTATTTGGTCTCGGAGCATCATGAATTTTTCGACTTCGGCAATTTTCAACCATGAACCCCGGGTCATGGGTCGAATCAAAAAAGTCAGTTCGCGATTCCCGACGGTTACGGTAGCACAATACCGTGCACTCCTACTGATAACAATGACACAACTTTTATTGTCATATGCCAAATCCCAACCGATTTATAACTCGTTGCCGAAACGGGCGTTGCCGAAACGGGCGCCCCCCATTTTATTGGCCCATATAAAATACACTTGTCTATCTGGTACGAGAATAGCAACACTACCTTGCCTAGGTTTCCTCTTTCTAAAGAAAATGCAAACTATTGCGCAATATAAAATCTTGGGAGGGATAGAGGCTCGGGATCGAGATCGCTCATCGAATATTTATGCATTTAGTAGAGAGCATTTCTGTGGTTAGCTGGTAGTTGCAACACCGGCAGTACGACATTTTGGAACGGCCGTTTTGGAACACGGCCGTTTTGGAACGGGACATTTTGGAACGGGACATTTTGGAACGCGGACGTTTTGGAACACGGACGTTTTGGAACGGGACGTTTTGGAACACGGACGTTTTGGAACATGGACGTTTTGGAACGGGACGTTTTGGAACACGGCCGTTTTGGAACGGGATGTTTTGGAACACCGACGTTTTGGAACGGGACGTTTTGGAACACAGACGTTTTGAGGGGGGGGTGACATTTCAGCAACCGCATTTCGAAAACCGACATCTCGGCAACGGGGCATAACTCGGTTAGTTAGTATTATTAGTAAACATGCGATGGGTATCAATGTGATCAGCATCAGCAACACTGGAGTAATCTACCGTAATCCGGTTCGGTGGGTCAGATCAAGTGCGGTGGGTCAGATTTCACTAAAAATTGTCGGAACAGCCACTACGTGTGCGTTATCATTATGAGCTATTGCAAAATACCGTAATCTACCGTAACCCGTTTCGGTGGGTCAGAACAAGTTCGGTGGTCAGATTTAGCTAAAATTGTGTGTGTCAGATTATAGTAAGCATAACTGTAACTAATAACAGGGGTATGCGGCAAATGACGTTAAAAATCAAAATTTTAAAAAAGATTGTTTCAATTTTCAATTTATTTGAAAAAAAATTGCTAGTACCCGATAAGCTAGCTATGGAACGTTACCGGAATGCCGGTTGTGGTATTACTAAAATCTGACCCACCGAACTTGATGTGACCCACCGAACCAGATTACGGTAGATTACGGTATTTTGCAATAGCTCATAATGATATCACACACGTAGTGACCATTCCGACAATTTTTAGTCAAATCTGACCCACCGAACTTGATCTGACCCACCGAACTGGGTTACGGTAGATTACGGTAGTTTGCAATAGCTCATAATGATAACGCACAAGTAGTAGCTGTTCCGACAATTTTTAGTGAAATCTGACCCACCGAACTTGATCTGACCCACCGAACTGGGTAACGGTAGATTTCGGTAGTGTTGCTGATGCTGATCACATTGATACCCATCTCGCGTTTCTATGACCCCTACGAACCGAGTTATGCCCTGATCTGACCCACCGAACTTGATCTGACCCACCGAACTGGGTAACGGTAGATTACGGTAGTGTTGCTGATGCTGATCACATTGATACCCATCTCGTGTTTCTATGACCCCTACGAACCGAGTTATGCCCTGATCTGACCCACGGAACTTGATCTGACCCACCGAACTGGGTTACTGATGCGGATCACATTGATACCCATCTCATGTTTCTATGAACCCTACGAATCGAGTTATGCCCCGTTGCCGAAATGTCGGTTGCCGAAATGCGGTTGCTGAAATGTCACCCCCCCCCCCCCCAAACGTCCAAAACGTCCGTGTTCCAAAACGTCCCGTTCCAAAATGTCCGTGTTCCAAACCGTCCGTGTTCCAAAATGGCCGTGTTCCAAAACGTCCCGTTCCAAAACGGCCGTTCCAAAATGTCGTACTGCCGCTACACCATAGGGCACATTGCTAGTTAACTTATTTAATCAAAAAAATTTATATTTAAAGTGCATGCATACTTATTCTTGTACATCTATTAATAATATCAATTTAAATGCAAGTACGTAAAGTTTAAAAAAAGTAAAAGTTCGTTTAAAAACGGACCACATTCGAAATCTTGTTGTAGATTCCGTGTGACAGCAGGAACTGGAGGAAAGAGACGCATGGCTTCCTGGAAGTGTTAAACTACCTTACAGATCAGAATATATGATCGTAATCTATAGTAAGATCAAAATAAGTTTCGTACTTTGATGCATCTCTCAAGGTAGTTCATTGAATGTAGACGCTCTTTCGTAGCCTCATCGTCAATATCGTCTCCTACATCGATATCAAAATTTAAAGCATTCGTTAAATTTTTTATTGAAATTTATAGGATTTTTAAAAATCCTATAAATTTCGTAAAAATCCGTGAAATCCGTTAACCATCCCTGATGGAAAATATTTAACAGCAAAAGGACGAGAAACTTTCAAGAGAACCCACCGAACACATCAAGAACTTCTCTTGCAGCTTCTTCTTGCATTTCAGGATTGCAAGCCAGACACCAGACAGACCACGCAAGACCACTGGCCGTTGTGTCGTGGCCTGCAATGAGTATGGCGTAAATCAGTACACAGAGATTAAATTTGCCCGAGTAACGATAGTTGGCAAGCGATTTGCCTGTATTCTAGCCATATATATATAGCAGACATGTGCTAGAATACTGGCAACTTGCTCGCCAACTAATAACATATTAAACGATTTCAGCTTACAAGGGAATGGTCTCAATTTGGCCTGACCTTATGAGATGTCAATAGTGTGACTAAAATTAGCTATATATGCCGATCGCAAATCCGTTTTTAGACAGTGCCTAATCGACATGAGATTCGAGAAAATCGATCTTGAAATTTGCCTTTCTTGGCTGGCTGGTCGATTCAAAAGTTCGCATGGTCTCCTACACTAAACTATCACGATGGGTTCATTAGCTCATCTATCAGCCAACAACACACGGACTTCCGTAGTGTAGTGGATAAGGTGTCCCGTTCACTTTTGATTGCCAAGGGTTCGATCCCCTTTGAAGCAATTTTCTTTTGCTGATTTTTATCTTGTCGAAAGATTGAAATATTTTGCTGTGATTCTGAAAAAACAAAAAAAACAAAATAGGAATGCAGGTATGTCTCGCTAGTTGATAGATGAGTTAACGAACCCATCGGGATATTTTAGTGTAGTAGACAGCATGATCTTTCGAATCAGCCCAGAAAGTCTAATTTCAATATCGATTTTCTCGAAGCTCAGGTCGATTAGGGACTGTCTAAAAACGGTTTTGCGATGAGCATATATAACTAATTTTAGTCACACTATTGACATCTCATAAGGCCAGGCCGAATTGAGACCATTCCCTTGTTAGCCTACCTTCAAACATGAACGTTTCCACTTCTTCCTCTAATTCTTTATTGGACAATCGATTATCTCCACTTTGCATCAATAAGAGATCAAGAAAAGTTCTTCTATTCTCCTCAACTTCTCCATTAGCAAGAGCTACTGATCTCTCTGCTATCACCTTAACTTGCACCATACATTGGAATATGCGTATAAATTTTATCGTCTGTATTATTTCATGTTGCGTACTTGCGCTGTAAATCCCTTCGCTATACCAGCGAGCCGCTCCAACTCTTGCTGTTTTCCGACCAATACTCTAAATTTGCAAAATTCGTTTCAAAATAACTAAATTATCGTCAAAACCTCATAGTTTTGGTCCAATAAACCGCGTTCATCACAAACTCAATTATGAGTGCTGCCATTTCACTGACAGCCCTGACGTAAGGCTGGTCGGGTCTGCGCTGTGAGTCGAGCTCCTTGCCCATTGCCGTTTCTGAAAATAGTTCGACCTTGAATGTAACTGCATTCCGAAAAAAAATGTGTAAAATAGAACGGTCATTCATGCACAGAGATCTTACCCAAATATGTGCAACATATTTCCCAACTTACCATACTTGTGTACCCGATTTGGCCACCTTCGGTCAAATCGTCGCCGAAGAACCACCGATTTGCCCATATGCAGGCCAGCGTTTGTCTGATTGTAAATGCGGGCAAATCGCTCGCCAACTAACGCCACTCGGGCAATTTTAATCTCTGTGTGGTTATCCCGTGAAAATCTAATAAAAAATCTAATCATGAGCTCCAATTAACATCCGAAAAGTGTACTTTTCAACACATGAAAACTTCGTGGTGTTAAAAATTGCATCCTTTCGAAAGGACAAGGTCGCCCCTTGCTTTCGCATTAGCTCCGACCCATGATTCGACTCCGACCCACTTTGTCACTGTTGTACTTACTGTGTGTGACAACGCACTTGCATGATACAATCACGTTAGTTCAAAATGCGAGAGAGATGAGAATAGCGGGGCAAAGGAGATGTTGAGGCGACTTTTGCCATCATTGTGGTGCGCTGTTTTGTTTGTTTTTTTCATAATAATGAGACGCTAGTTCATTAGTCAGAGCGGCGCGCCTCAGACGGGTTTGATGACGCGGCGGAGAGTGTTACAGAGAGAATCATTTGATGCCATCTCGCACGCACATCCTCTCTAATGCAGCCCACCAAACCCGCCTGGCATCCGCCTCGCACTCTATATAAGGTGGAAAACGTGAAATACCCTTCGTTCATTGTTGCCCCGCTATTACAGAGGCTGAAATAACGTGCAATGTCGTATCTTTTAATTGTAACACGAATATATGATTAAAGAGAAATTTTTGAATGACACATTAAAATATTTATTAAATTTTAATTAAAATAGACTCAATGTCACACATACCGCATATGATATCGAGCGTGCACAGCTTAATGAGCGGATAGAGATCAATCTTCTCACCTACGTGATCTATGATAATATCATCAACGAGTACCTGAAATCAGAACTATCTAGGGCAAATATTGGGGTTCGGATTTAACTTTATCGAATTTAACTACATTTAATACATCTTGCGTTTGCCTCACGTGCCTTAGCCGTGGGCACGTAAGGCAAACGTAACGATATCTAACGGAATTTGAAAACGGTATTTTTACGATTTAACGCCGTGGTCGGTATCGAGATATATAAGTGAACTACGTACTTTACTGTGTCGGTTCATAGCTGTGACGTAGCTATCGAGTTGAGAGAAGTGAAAGGTAGGCGTGAGTAGGCGGCGTCGTTGGCGCCAATCATCTCCAGATCTCAAAGGAATCGTTGCCACGATCTCTCGCCAAACGCTCGATTGCCTCTCCACTTCCTCACACCTAACCATTCTGACCCTCGACACGCTGATTTGATAGTTAAAAGATATCGTTCTCGTGTCTAACCTATTTACCTGTTTTTAAACCGGTTATAGTCATTGCGGACGCTCACGTGCAAAGAAAAAAAAAGGTGTCTTTACACGCTCAATACTCACGTAACGTATGCACTTCCTTTGCTACCGTTCTTTTCAACTGATCCCATATACAGGTTTATTATAAGACTAATGAGGAGAGTATTTCATGTTTGCGAACTCACTTCAGCAACAGCCCCTTGCCCAGCCATGGAAGAAAATGATCGTAGTCTGATCCTTTGTTGATTTCCTCAGTGGAATCAACGATTGCCTGGGAAGGGTAACTGTCAAATAGCTTCGTGTTTCTATTTACACAGAGAGCAAATTTGCTGCCCAAATGGGGGCAATAGATTTGCCCACATCCAGGCATATAGTAGCCCAAAAACCAGCGATTTTCCTATATACAGGCTAACATTTACCAGAATACGGGCAAATCGCACGCCAACTAACGTTACTCGGGTAAATTTAATCTCTATGTAGATGCCCACTTTGACGGTTTTTCCATTATTGGGAGTGACGAAGCATCGATGCACAAGCCAGATGGCTGCTAGACCATTCGCGGCAAACTCGTTCGCCTGTTCCACTATGCCATTCGGAAATGTTTCGGCCGATCGAGGCACTTGAAATAGATTACCCACGATCGGCCAGCCGCGTGGTCCAGGCATATTGGCGAATTTCCTCTTCTGTTGTCTGAAGAGGTTCAACGCTTTGATGAATAGTATTACGTATTGCTAAGTAAAGTTAAGTAGTTTAGTAAGCAAGTAAGTTAAGTAAAGTTGCTAAGTAAGTAAGTATTGCAAGTTGCTAAGTATTTTTGCTCTTGTGTTTTTTCCTCAAAGATTCGGGCATTCTTGAACACAAAGAAAACTCCAATGCAGTGACGAAAAATACGTCGATGGCTTGGAGTTTACTTTATATTCAAGATCGTGTTCAAGCGAAAGAGCGTCGAAATGAATTACAATGAGTGAAATTGAAATTTTGAAATTTTCATAAGTACAATTTAAGTTTTGAAATACAGGAGAAATGATTTTCTCACTTTCAAGATTTTCTCGGTAGAATGCGGCCGGAAAATATGTGGATTAATAGCAATTCACTTGTTAAAGGGGCTGACACCTTTGTCAACGGTCTCTTCAATGTGCAATGGTCTCTCGTTGTTAGAGAACAGAGAAATAGTGTGCGCGATGAAGAGGCCATCGAGTGAGGTCACTCTCCCTTTAACAGTTTGAAAAAATGAAAAACTCACTCAACTCTCCAAATAAACTTCAACGCCACAATGACACAGCATAGCAGAGGCAAGTAGACAATTAGAAGGATGTATACCATTGCCCTGTTCGAATAAAAGAACTTCAAATGTCAATAGTATCAATATCAAATATCAATATCAATGTCAATAGTATATCGATTAGACGAAAACAACATCATATTACTATACGCAACAAAAATGGATAATTACGGCATCGTGATACTGCTCAAGCGAGAATTTATGAGTGTATCGCACTTTTGTGCAAGGGGAATCGGTAGAGACTAGATCACGCCTTAAAGGAGGTCCGAAGAAGAGATTAGGCACTCCGGACTGAATTGATCTTGAATCATCACTGGCCGAACAGTGATCACCCGCAGGACTTAATTAACGGGTTGTACCTTTACCTTTATCGCCCTTTCCCACGTTGTGTCCCATTTTATATTGCTAAGATTGCATCTTTTTGTAGCAAGAAGTGTCTCTGATCACGCTTTGCTACTCTCTGTGGCCTATATAAAGTGTACTGAATAAGTTAAAGATCAAAGAGATAGTTGCTAGACTCGCCTAAAAGAATAAAAAGCGACAGTCCGTATTGATTGATACGATAACGAATATGCAGTACTGCGCGGTCGTGTGTTGTTCATGCCTCCCTGTGGAAACGCATGATTAAAGACTTTGAGAATCGAAAAATGTACATACGCAAAGGAAATATACGATGCGCGTAAATGCGTTCAGCGGGACGCATGTACAAAACACGACTGGGCTCTACTGTAATTATGTGCATAATTCCAGTGAACGAAAACGAAGGAAAATTGATATAAGTCGTGAGCGTTAAGGTTAAGGGTTAGGGTTGGGCGTTAAGTTAATACAGTGTAGCCTAAAAGTCATGGGACACTTTTTCATTTTTTCATAACTTTTGATCCAGAAAAGCAATCAAGCTGATCTTTTCAGCCAATGTACAGAATTTATCAGGGAATATTACCATGATGTGTTGGTATAATTAAATTAGTTCACTGATGCGTAGTGATGACGCTATCGAAATACACTTTTTTGAAAAATTACATTTCTTTAGTGAAATGTAACATTGTGAGAGTGGAGATCCCCACTAGGGCTGCACAGTCACACAATCAGGAATGGCTCCGATTCCGATTTCAAAAAGCACGACAAAATAGTCATCGAAAGAGTACAGAATTATTTCACAAGAAGGCTATTTATGCGCTGTTACAGCCATACCTGGGATACTGTGCCCTGTAGCGCACTGAGAAACACCCAGTTGGGCATAGAGTCCTTAGAGAAGCGCAGAGAGCACGTAGATTTGAGGACAGCCATGAACCTACTTAGAGGAAAATATAAAATATCCAATAAAAAATCCCACTATTTTCGCCCTTATACCACACGAAACAGACTCAACTTTAACAACCCCGGATCTAGATTTAACTATAGACATTACAGCTTCTTTCCTAGAGCGGCAAGACTTTTGGTACAACCTGGCAATCAAATAGAGTTTCCCTAACCAATTATGTTTAGTCTCTATTGTTCCAAAGATTCGTCCATTATTCTACTCTTTAACCCGTGAGAATTTCATTGTCATTATCTTTATCATCATTTTCTTGTCTCGATTCATTTCGTTTCTTTTACTTCTATCACACGTTTCACTGTTTACTCATGAATACGTATAAATATTATTATTATAAGCTGTAGCAGGGCCGCAACTTTGACCCCCAAAATTTATAACTGAGCTTCTAGATGTGCTAACGACCCGTTTTATGTGCTAAAATGATGCTAGTGGCGAGTAATGTTTATCCCCAGATTACGGTAGTCATAGCTCGTAATTTGCCCTCAGGGCATAAAATAATTTTTTTGCTAGGAAGATACCCTACCGTTCAGAGGGCAGGTCTTCTAAAATTATGGTTCCTGCGCAAGCAGCTTTGTAATGTATCATTTATTTATTTCCCTTATTTTTGTTTAGTTCCGATTCCTTTTAGACCCATAGCTAAAGTTATGCTGAGGTCTACTCGGTTTCAGCGATCAAAGATCAAAATCCAAAGATCAAAGATCGAAGTTCAGCAATAGTGTAAAAACTTTTGTGAACATCTCTAACATTCATAGGTGCATGGCAAATAAGAGATTTCATCAATACAGGCCCAGGGGTGAGAGCAGTGAGAGAGAAAGCACGAGAGCGCGCATCGAGTAGACCTCCGCATAACTTTAGCTACGGGTCTGAAAGGAATCGGTGCTAAACCAAAATAAGGGAAATAAATATATGATACATTGCAAAGCTGCTTGCGCATGAGCCATAATTTTAGAAGACCTGCCCTCTGAAGTGTAGGGTCTCAAATTCGGTCCTCCCAACAAAAATATTATTTTATGCCCTGAGGGCAAATGACGGGGGGCGATCGATTTGCCAACGATCGTTTTCACAACGGATCATAAATCGGTTGGGGGGAGGCGTATAGCAACCAAAGTTGCATCGTTGTTATTAGTAGGAGTATACGGTATTGTGCTACCGTAACCGTCAGGAATCGCGAACTGACTTTTTTCAGTCGACCGATGACCCCGGGTTCATGGTTGAAAATGGCCGAAGTCGAAAAAATCATGATGGCCCGCGATCAAATACTAGTTGCCATTATATCAATAGTGAGCCAACTTTTCTCTTTATGGATACCGTAACCCGAACTACAGTAATCTAGCTACCGTACCCTAGAATATTATAGCGAAATTCACGGCAAATCCATGTTTTATTACGGTAGTACGGGTTACGGTATCCAGAAAGATAAAAGTTGGCTCGCTATTGATATACTGGCAACTTGTATTTGGTCTCGGAGTATCATGAATTTTTCGACTTCGGCCATTTTCAACCATGAACCCCGGGTCATGGGTCGACTGAAAAAAGTCAGTTCGCGATTCCTGACGGTTACGGGAGCACAATACCGTATACTCCCACTAATAACAACGATGCAACTTTGGTTGCTATACGCCACCCCCCAACCGATTTATGATCCGTTGTGAAAACGATCGTTGGCAAATCGATCGCCCCCCCCCCCCCCCAAATGACGAGCTATGACTACCATAATCTGGGGATGAACATTACTCGCCACTAGCATAATTTCAGCACTTAGAACGGGTCGTTAGCACATCTAGAAGCTGAGTTATAAATTTTGTGGGTCAAAGTTGCGACTCTGCTACAGCTTGAAATCGGAATCGAAGACATTCCTGATTGTGTGACTGTGCAGCCCTAGTGGGGATCTCCACTCTCACAATGTTTCAGAAGAACAGTACCTTTCACTAAAGAAATGTAATTTTTCAAAAAAGTGTATTTCGATAGCGTCATCACTACGCATCAGTGAACTAATTTAATTATACCAACACATCATGGTAATATTCCCTGATAAATTCTGTACATTGAGTGAAAAGATCAGCTTGATTGCTTTTCTGGATCAAAAGTTATGAAAAAATGAAAAAGTGTCCCATGACTTTTAGGCTACACTGTATTTAATGGACCCGTTAAATCGTTAAATTACCGGTTTCAAATTCCGTTACTCCCTCTAAATTATCAAATAAATAGTGGTAATCGAATGCTTTCGAGTTGACATTTTTATCATTTAATGTTATATTTTGATCAAAAACGAAAAAAAAAAACAAAAGCAACGAAAAATAATAAAGATCTTATCAGACCTTCCGAGAAAATGTGCTTTATCTGGGGTTGGTCTTTCTTTAAACGACAAACATTCTTTATTCTGAGTCAAAATATGAAAATTAGCAATTAAAACAAAAATAAAACCAAAATTTGTTATCGATTCATTGAGATTCAATAGAGTTCAATAGAGCCGCATCTTATTGATGAGCTAAAAAATTGGAAAAGGGACATGTAAGGTGCGATATTTTCAAGAATCACCCACGTTAGTTCAAAATGTGAAAGATATGGGAATAGCGGGGCAAAAGGAATGGTGAAGGCGACTTTCCAAATCTGTGGTGCGCGCCCTGGTGTGTTTTTGCAATAATGAGACGATAGTCATTAGACAGAGCGGCGCACCTAAGACAGGTTTGGTAGCGCGGCGGAGATTGCGATAGAGACAATCATTGGATGCCATCGCGCACGTACATCCTCTCTAATGAATCCCACCAAACCCGTCTGGCATCCGCCGCGCCCTCTTTATATTCAATCTTTTTTCTAAAACTTCTGCCATAGGTGGAAAACAATATTTCATTGGTGCCCTGCTATTACAGAGGCTGAACTAACGTGCACCGATTATATGTCTTACTATCCGATTACTATTCTCTAATATATTTGAGAGGTATAGTAATATTTAGTAATATTCGGTGGGTAGTAGTCGCTCTGGTATTTTGCCACTTAAAGTCTACTTAAACTTTCCCACTTTAAGTAGACTTTAAGTAAACTTAAAGTGAGACGTAAGTCTACTTAAAGTGGTGTGGTATACTGTAATGCATTTCGTCAAATGTTCTTTCACTTAAAGTTTACTTAAAGTCTACTTAAAGTCTGTGACGTAGTTTAAGTAGACTTTAAGTGGCAAAATACCAGAGTCAGAGTAACATCACGACGTGGATTCCCCGTTTCCAATTTTCCATATATTTATCTTTCAAACTCGAAAATACGAAAGTTCCCTGGGCTTCGCTTTGCGCAACAACGAAATTTCAGCTCGGATTACGGTATTCCAAGGCATCTATAATTTTAGAGAGAAATATTTGTGTATTCAGAGAGATGTGATCTATTGTCCTGCCTGACCAGTTTAGTCACGAAAAATCGAGGGTCCTTTTATTTAACACTTTTTTCCGCCATATTTCACTCAACAAATTGTCTACAAAAAAAATAAAATCTCAACAAAAAACTGATTTCTCACGCAAATTTGATTTAATTTCCTTTTTCAGTTTTTTTTATTCCTTGATTTTACAGAAAAACCGAGCAAAAAAATCCCGAACAAAAATCCCAGCACTGATCAGCAGTAACAATACGTTTCCAAAAAAAAAATAAAATTTATGCACTATACATATAGAACAGAATGCTCATCGTGTTCTCAGGTGTTTGAATACTACTCAAGTTCAGGTTACAATGCATTGCATCTCTTATCAATCTCTTCATTTGTCACACTATTTCTTTGTTGTCTTCCTTCTACCATCTTTGCTATGTTGTTTGTGCAGTGCGGAACATATTGCTTATCAGAACAATCTAAAATTGCGCTGACATCTCTATTTTCACATTAATTTAAACAACAGTATCGCAGGAAAACACAGTAGTACTGACCTCCGTATAAAATACACTTGTTTATATGGTGCGAGAGTAGCCAGCGGCAGTCGCAATATGTATATGTTTAGAGAGAGAGAGAGCACAAGTGAGATAGTACGTAGATCAGAGAGAGAGCGAGGAAAGAAGGGAGAAAAAGTGGGGAATTGATCGATAGTTCTTTCTCTGTTTAGCAGCCAGTAGTAGCACAGCAACACATTTTATACGGCCCGTTTTGGACTGGAGCGGTTTTGAAGTAGTGTCGGACAAAGAAAGATCGAGAGAAAGAGAGATAGGCAAACATAAAACTCATAATGCTACCTCCTATCATATATCGGATTGGATAAATTAAAATAGAAATAGATCATAGTTAAACATGCAAATGTACTAGACATGTATAACGATTGGATAAGTTTAATGATGAATCATCCTTGACGAATATATTAATGTGCCACAATAATAGATAAAGCTTGACATGAGCACCTCGTCTGGGGGCATAGCTCAGTGGTAGAGCGCTCGCTTAGCATGCGAGAGGGCTGGGGTTCAATTCCCCATGCCTCCAAAACCTTTTGCGATTTCACCGCAATGAACAGTAAAAAAACATTCATTCTGTCATTCATTCTCTCATGTAATGTCATTCTTTTTGTAGAAAACATTTTTTAACGTCACGTTTCATTCACTATTTATGTAAAATCTTGATACGGAAAATGAAAAACAATGAGGAAATAGCGAAATGAAATAATCAATTACAAAAATTTTTGATCACAAGGGAATGCCAAAACACTCCCGTGTAGACTAGTGGCATATACCATTCGAATCAGTGAACGATACTGATAAGACACCATTGATAAGAACTCTCAAATGATTATGCGCTTCGAAAAAATCGATAATGAAAATTGAGGGCATTCAGGATCAACTCGGTGTTCAGTTCCTATCACAACTGGTCGTATGTGTAATTAAACAACAATTCGTGCCAAGTCGAGCAATCGATAAATTCAAATTTATTTCCATTGAATGTGTGATGTAAAGCTTGAAATAGCTTGAAAATTATGCCCAAATGCACGAGTTTGCACAAATTACTCAAAAAAAACACGAACAAAACTGTTGTATTTTTTTCGATCAAACGTTTAATTAAAAAGATGATGAGAAGTAGGAGGAGATCGAATTCTGATGTGGCCTAGGATGGAGACGATTCTGATAACGACGATGATGAAAGTGAGTTGAACTGTGACAATAATCGATAAGTTGATCTATAGTGATCTGTAATAGACAACTATGAAGCACCGGACAGAACATCGAAGCATGAGCCTACAAAATGAAAAACGAGCAAAACACCCACTACACCACAAGACTAGTTGTGTTAAAAGCTGAAAACCGAGTTGATCTCAAATGTCTTCATTATCGCTGCTTAAATGCTCACGGCCACTGATTCGAATGGTATATTTCATTAGTCATATCTCGACGGCAGTGTTTTGGCATAGCCTTGTCAGTATTCTTCAGAAATAATATTGTAGGGATCAGAATTAAACAAGGAGAGTAGGAGTAAATGTTTGATCAGTGGCCGTATGCAAGAACAACGGGAAAACAACGGGATAAGTGTTATCCGCGGAACATAAGAGGCCCACACGGGTCGGCCCAGTGTCTAGGACCAGGGCCGAAACACTGGATCGTTTTTGATTAATTATGGTTTTTTTCTTAAAAAGTTTCTAACGCAACCCATTTCTTAGTCCCTTTCTTTCATTCTCTATATTATAGACCTGATTGTGAGAAGTGTTTTTTATATTTAACACTTATTGATCTGAAAAAATTGTTAAATATAACACTTCTCAGGTCTTATGCTCCGTGGATAACACTTATTTCTCTCAGTGTTTACAGTGTGTGTCTGGGCAATACTTCAGAATAGGGTACCAGTCCAAAATAATAGTATAATTGCCTAATATAAACGTCCTTTCCTTTGTGTTTATTTCATTTTTCATCTCCTTTTGGACTTGCCCGGGGTTCTGGTACCCTATTCTGAAGTAGTGTGTGCGTCTCACAGCGATCTGATCGGCTTATTAACGAAATTTCCTTTTCGCATATCTCGAGAAATCTGCTAAATTTCAAAAATTGGTACTACAGTTTACTAGATCTATTGAATATCCAGTTATGGCCAAATCACCATCTTCAGAAAAGTTGTCGTTCATGTGTTACAAGATGGCCAACGTTTCCTAATTGCTCAATCAGATCGCCGTGTCTCTGAGCATGACAAACTGCATGTACATACCGAGACAACGGACGCGTACACTCTCACCACTCCCTGTCGATTACCTCTCCTCACAGAGATTAAATTTGCCCGAATGTTGTTAGTTGGCGAACGATTTGCCCGTATTCAGACAAATTCTAGCCTGTATATGGGCAAATCGGTGGTTTTTGGGCTACCATTTGCCCGAATATGGGCAAATCGTGTACACAAGTAGCGTAAGTTGGCAAATCTATTTCCCATATTTGGGTAAGTTTGCTCTCAGTGCTCTTCCTCTCATCTATTCCACCGGGCCTTCACCGCCGCGCTAATTCGATATTTAAAGATGGATTATTATTATTATTATTATTATTATTATTATTATTATTATTATTATTATTATTATTATTATTATTATTATTATTATTATTATTATTATTATTATTATTATTATTATTATTATTATTACTATTATTATTATTAAAGTACAACTTTCAAGGCATGTAGAGATTGCCCATTTTTTGCATGCTTTGCCGATTTGCATACAATGCTCTCTCATTTTCTCATTGTCCCTTACGCCAATTACGGTCTTTAGCAGCAAGCGAATAAATGAAGTAAGTCTACCTCTCATATCAAATCAAATCAAATCATTTATTTTCCTGTATAAGAAAGAAAGGGATGGTATGGGATTCTTCTTATCACGTTAAACGGGGTCAGGAAAACTAATCTTCGTGTGCCATAGTAGTCGGTTCAGCGTGTGTCGTTCCGTCAGCTTGAGTTCCGTGAAGTCCTTCTTGATCAAATCCGTCCATCTGACCTCTATTTGCAGTATTTCAATATGTCGCCACATCGAGCCATCAACATGTATCGTGAACCTTTGAAAGAAATCAAGTAACCAGTAAACGATGCAACGACAGCGACGACAGTCGAGGATTCCGAACCCATACTCGATGGTAGCCAGGAGAGGGCAGAAGTGATCGTAGACCAGTCTAGCTCAGTCTGATGAGCTATTTTAAAAGATATTGATCAGTCGTTGCGTTTTTTTGTTCGATAAATCGAATGAGATTATTTGTAACGAAACTACTTCAAAAGGAATTTAATGGCGCGCTCCGAGCTAATTGGAAACTCTCCGTTTTGGTCACTCGCTCTCGCTTTCGTTGTCGACGATAGAGTATTGTTAATGTGGAGAGAGACCTCACTCAATGGCCTCTTCATTGCGCACACTATTTCTCTGTTCTCTAACAACGAGAGAGCGTAGACCGTTGAAGAGACCATTGAGAGAGGTTACGCTCCCTTTAATGTGGAGAGTAAAATTAGTTTGGGTTGTGCCTTTAAACACCATAGGGCAGACTCTGGTATTTCAAAACTTAAAGTCCACTTAAAATACGTCACTGATTTGAAGTTTACTTTAAGTAAACTTCAAGTGAGTGACGTCACTTTTTCACTTTAAGTAGACTTGCATCTCACTTTAAGTAGACTTGCATAGTGACGTCACACTTTAAGTATTCTTACGATTCATTTGAAGTAGACTTATTAGTCTACTTAAAGTGAAAGTGCAAGTAGACATTAAGTTTTCAAATACCAGAGGAGATACTAATTATCACACTTTAATACTTTCTAATTTTTATTCATAACGTGCATGCCATTTAAATTCTATACCTTTCAGATCCATTCATCTATTAAAAATGTATAAGCTAAAACGGATTTGTGTAGTCATGGAAACCATCGATACTATTCATCGCGTCAACATTTTGCACACTCGTTCAACTGTTTTTATTACTTCTTAGTGGCTAATGTACAAAACACACCCATTATCAGTTCGATGTTATGTCCATTGACAGGAGTGGCCCATTTGCAACAATCCCTTCACCTTCATAAACTCTCATCACAATTGTTCTCTTAATCCAGCATACTCTGGTCTAAATTCAAGTTGTCGGTTGTTCTTCTTGTTCATTACAGTCGTTAAAGTTGGTGTCCGAGCAATATTTTCGTGAACAAACTGTGAAAACAGAAAGATAGCAAAAGAAATTCTGCATACCTTACATAAATTAGTTTATGCTAATTTAGCTTATTGATCGCTAGAATCATGAATGAATCATGCTTGATGTACAGGCAAAGGCGCGAAATTTTGAAAATAAGAAAGTTCTGTAATAGGTTTCGAACCCGCGACGTTGCGCTTACTAGACAGCGCATTTACCACTACACCAAGGAATGCACGAATGGAAGTTCTAATTTCTCGCGTATCATTTAGCCCTTGAATAGCCGATATGTTATCATTTTCATAGACATTCGAGGGCCTCCATCTTTAAAGGGGAGATAAATGTACATGGTTAAAACTTTCCTTAAATCCATCAATTCTACCGTAATTGTAACAATCAACTTTGACGTCATCGTAGTAGCATTGTATTTATGCTTACTCCACTATCTATCAATTTATCCACAATCGTCTTTTTTTTGTACCTTACCAAGCACTATTATTATTTTATTACAATGTTTTCTTGTTACCGTGTATATTGATTGGGCGGCACATACACCTTTTTTTAATCACCAACGATCTGTTGGTATTACAATTCTATGTTTTTTCTTCATAAACAAGCCAACTATCGATCATAAAACACGATCAATCAGCACAATATTACACAAATTTTCACGTGGATAAGATGTAGTCTACCGCGTTGAAGTCTAGTTTGATCGTAGTGTGCTCGTAGTTTGATCATGTAACACCCATCAGAATATTATAGTGATTTACTTCCTTACTTTGGTATACTAGGTATACTTTATACTAGGTATACTTTGGACAATTCTTATCGCCTCACAACCTGTATTTTTGTACTTGAGGATCGTGTGGACAAAAATATTCCCCATTAGACAGACGATTTTCTTCATTGATGTTCATCTCGGCATCGTTTCTCATTATCAGTGTTTTAGTCAGTGGCCGTATGCATGAACGACGGGAAAACAGTTTTCCTGGAAAATGTGACGTCATTAGCGTAGGCGGAGGCGTTTTCCAAAAATTCTCCGCCTACGCTATTGACGTCACATTTTCCCGGAAAACAGTTCATGCATGCGGCCACAGTTTAAAATCGTGCTGATGATTATGAAATACTGTTTCCCAAGCTATTTTACTGAAAAATTGACGTCTCGAAATAGAGTAAAAATATTAATTGAGAAATTAAGATGTCGGGTTCACTCTTGTGGCTATCGGCGATTCCGATTACTATAGGACTCGTATACGGCGTACGAGGTTACTATATTTAATTTAATTTTTTAAAACTTATCATACATCAAAAAAGAATATCGATATCCTTTTTTTTTACTACATCGAATTATCCTATACATCTTATTCTTATTATTATTCATTTAATACATCTTCACATTTGCAGCTTTGCCTTTCCTCTCAGGCCTCGCAGTTCTAATCGGAGCGTGGATTATGTATAATGTTATACAGAGGGTTGGAGTTCCTTTAAAATATTCATATAGACCGTATAAAATTTACATTGTCTGTACAAAATTTACTTGTGTAAATGCCTTGCTACTGGCAGCTAAATAGAAAAATGACTATCGATCAACTCCCCACTTTTCCTCCCTTCCTTCATCACGATCTCTTTGATCTACGTACTGTTTCACCTCTGTAAACATAGAAACACACTGTGGCTGTTGCAAGCTACTCTCGTACCAAATAAACAAGTGTATTTTATACGGTCAATACACAATTGATATTATCTTAGCAGGGCTTGAAATGCAAGGAAATGTTGAAAATCGATAGTTTTCGAATAATGTAACTAGGTTTTTTTTAGATATTCAGCATGTTCGAGCTACACGACCTTGAAAACCGGGCAGTATTCATTTCTGGATGCGACACAGGTTTCAATGCATTGCATTTCTTATCAATCATATCAACGGTCTCTTCATTTCTGTCACTATTTCTTGTTTTCTCCTCTCCTTCCATTATTTTTGTCACGTTGTTTGTGCGTTTTGCATTCAACTACAGAAAAAATGCCTTATCTATAATGTAATGATTCCCTCTTGAGTCTCATTACGGGGTTCTTCCACTTATATGTAACACTTGTAAGAGAATTCGTCCCCTATGTGGGAAAAATTCCGTAAAGAGACGTTTCTAGGAAATTGTTTCCTCTGTTGGGACCGCAACGCAATGCTTATCACAGCACACTAATTGGAAAATTCCGCCGATATCTCTATTTTCCGATTCACTCGAGAACCCCGATGTTGGTGCGTTGAGTGCGCGCATGCTGTGGGAATTTTTTAGCACGACACTTACGATGCGGTCTCAAGTAGTGAAAAAAAAATCGTACTGTGCAAAAAAATCATGGGACCTGTCCCGTGAAAGGTTAATGAAGAAAAATTCTCATTGTTACAGGATTCGGTCACCATCTCGCCATAAAATGTCTCAAGAGGGGCATGCCGGTGTTTGCTGGTTGTCTCACGGAATCGGTATAATAAGAATACTAATTTTAAGAATATCATTTAAATTAACAATATATTGAATTGGAAAGCCAATTATCAACTATTTGTAACACGCTGTTTTTACACATTCTTCACAATTTCAACTAATGACAAAGAAAGATCGGGAGAGAGTGAGAGGAAAAGATAGGCATACGCGAATTGATGTTACGTATCATAGTACCTCTCCCTATCACACTACGGATTGGATAAGTGTTTGGTGATGCTTGCGATTGATCCTCCTTGGTGGGAACTCCACGATGATAGATAAAGCTTAGGATGCGTTGCCCAACCGGGGGCATAGCTCAGTGGTAGAGCGCTCGCTTAGCATGCGAGAGGGCTGGGGTTCAATTCCCCATGCCTCCAGAAATTTTTGCCGATTTTTACTATACTGAATTATTACAGTAGAAACAATATTCAATAGACAAAAACTCTTTCATTCAATTTGTATTTCATTGTGCGAAGTCACAGAAAATTTTTAAAAAGTCAACCGACTCTTTCACTATTCCTTTAGCATTTTTGTATGAAAAAGTAGGATATGGTCGACAATTGTCGCGACATATGATGAAGAAATAACGAAATGAAATATAGTAAATTAATAAAATTATTTTTTATGAAATTAATAAAACATGAATAATATTTAAGAAATCAGTATTTATTGGAAATAATGTTGCAGGGAGCCGAAGCTCTTCGAAAGGAGCCCGCAGCCCTGTCGGGGAAGTTGGATACGATGATAGTTGATGTCTCTAGTGATGAGAGTGTCGCTAGCGCGGCTAAATACCTCGAACAGGCAACGAAGCAATATGGAGGTATCAATAATTCTGCGCCATATTGAGTTTAAAAAATTAATATTGATTTTTATATTTAAGTTATTGAGCAATAACATTAAAAAGTATAAAAAGAAGTAGACAAAAGTAGTGCGGTGTTAAAATCTCGGAAAAGTAGATGGAAAAGAGAAAAGTAGTGTTAATTTTGTGATTGTAAAAGTAGTTGGAAAAGTAGCATAGCTCCACATAAGAAAAAGCAAAAAGTAGAATAGAGAAAGTGTGCGAAACGACGAGACTCTTTTCCAACTTTTGAACAAAATATTGAAGAATGAAGAATATTGAATAGCATTGAAGCCAAACAAAAGAAAGGGCTCGTTAAATATTAAAAAAAATTTCTTTCTTTTAAAGTGACACTCCGAAATAAGTTTATTTGGTAATACTCTCGCGCAAACAATGCTAGAGAGTGTGGACAGAGCGGAGAGAGTGTCAAATTAGCTCGGGCTGTCATTTTAACGCATTATAGAATAGTCGGTGGCGAGCTCAAATATGTTTCTTGAAATTTTAATTTAAATTTAATTTAAATTTAATTTTAATATTAATTAAAATTTAAACGTAATGCAACTATTGTCCGTGATTTCAACGAATCCTGTTACAACCAGCCTAGAATCACAAAATTTTTTTGGATGATTTAGCACATGAGCTTCTCATTATCCGCCTCATGGAATATTATTATTGTGTTTTTAGTTAAAGGGAGCATAACCTCACTCAATGGTCTCTTCGACGCGCAATGCTCTCTCGTTGATAGAGAACAGAGAAGTAGTGTGCGCAATGAAGAGACCATTGAGTGAGGTAACGCTCCCTTTTAAAACTGCATTTATTTCTCCTTGCGTAATTTATTTTCTTTTCACCGGTAGTTTATTTGGAACTTCTCCAGGATAAATTTTAAAAAAATTGAATTCATAGGTCTACACGGTGTTGTGAACAACGCAGGACTAGTGGGAAACTCATTCCTCGACGACTTCCTCAATATTCACGATTATGAAAAGGTTTCTTGTTACTCTTTCACTCTTTTTTAGTTTCCAGTTTTTTATTGTTTTTTTAGTTGCCATATTACTTTTTTTAGTTTCCAGACCTCCCCTTGATCAATAAAATAGAAAAAAACGAAGCAAGCGAGAGACCATTGTCAGAGCGGAGAGTTTTACATTGACTTTTTTAAGCCTTGGACAATCTCTCTAATCTTCATTGCATTCGAGTTAGTATGGGTCGAATTTTGGATTGTTTCAATGATTTCATTCATTAATGCGCTTTACATTTTGCTTAGACCCTCCGGACTGCATTGACTTTAAATTACTATTGGCCAATCTAGCAGTGATCTCCCGCAGAACGACATGTGCCTTGAGTAAGGGGATGATCCTTTAGCTTTGAATTTTTCAGGTCGTGAATGTTAACACATTCGGTGCAATTCGCCTAACTCAAGCACTGAAACACCTCGTGAAGCTAAAACGGTAAATTAACAATTCCGATACAATCCCGATAATTCTTGAGTCCGAGAAGATCGACAGGAAGCTTGGAGTTGACCGAAGAAGTTGACTTCCCATGAGTATTTACATGCTTTACAGTGGCCGCATCGTGACGATCGCTTCTAGCTGCGCTCGAGTAGGCATGCCGGGCATGGGACCGTACACAGTGAGCAAGTACGCCGTCAGTGGATACTGTGAAGTCGTCAGGTGACATTTATTTATTATTATTATTAATATTATAAATAAAACTTTGAATGACATTCAAATGCACGTTTCGCATGCTTTTTTGAAGATTTCTGACAGACGGAGTGAAGAAGGATCGGAAATGTCTGTCCAGTTTACCGACAACAAAGCAAAACTTGTCGAATAACATGAATAAAAATAGAACTAGACCATAATAGACATGCTATTGTGCTAATAGAATTGGGCATTAGTAAATTAAAAATTATTATTAGTAACGGCGAGACTCACCGTTTCGACCATCAGGTCCTAGACAACCTCTATAGTGAAATATTGGTTTAACGACATACTCGAGCTGATTTTACTCTCCGCTCTGACAACACTCTCTCGTTGACAAGGGATGCGAGAGAGCACTACCAGATCAAATTAGCTCGGTGTGTGAATTAAGACAGGAACTGGCGCCCTTCGGCGTCTCTCTATCCATCATCGAGCCTGGCTTCTTTCGCACTCCATTGATTGACGAGGCTAGAGTGCAGGTTGTTTTTTTAATAAATAAAAAAATTTAAATATAATTAATATATTTTAAGGCCGGACTGAATCGTGTTTGGGATTCCACACCTTTGAATGTGAAGGATATCTTTGGAAAGCAGTTTTTCATGGAGAGTGAGTGAAATCGATGATTGATAATCAAAACAAAGATCCTTATTTGGGTAATCGATCGCTTGGATGGTTGCCAATAAAGGCACATCGTGAACTATTTTGAAACTCTCCGCTCCGTTGCTTTCTCGTAGATAAATAACACGATAGAGTGTGGCCAGAGCGGAGAGTTTCAAATTAGCTCGGGTGTATCTTCAAAGAACAAAATAGTAAAATGTGCGAATGTACCCAAACAAATTTAGTGTAGTTCAAGATCTAAATCTGTTGAATATATCTTTTTTGAAAAAAAAATGAAAAAAAAATGTGTTTGAAAATCTACAAACTATTTTATTATTATTATTATTATTATTATTATTATTATTATTATTATTATTATTATTATTATTATTAATTTTATTATTATTATAGCGAGTGAGGCGGGCAGGAAGTACCTGCACGGCATTAGTTCACCGCGCGTCCATCTCGTCGTTGACGCGTACTTTCACGCGCTCACTGCGCGCTTTCCGCACAATCGATACCAAGTCGGCTGGGACATCAAGTGGATGTAAGTTTCCTATTTTATTTTTGGTGTTCCCAACCGAACGACATAGACTGGACCGACTTCTTTGGCGTAAGAAGACTAGTCATTCCTGACCTCGTGTATCGTGATAGCAAATACTCTATTGCCTCCGCACCTTTCAAATATATCAATGAACGATTTAATTCGATTATGTTTAATGTTCCCGGAATATCCGGTAGAGAACCTCCATATAATTGTTGTCAAAAGAAATATATGATAATCCTAAATTTTCAACAGATTCGCTCCGATGTCGTACCTGCCAGCCGGTCTGCGCGACGCCCTTGCCGCCGTAGCCGCCAAGGTACTGCAACCTTTTTATTGTTATCTCTAACTGACATCTATTACGTCTGTTTGTCATAATGAAAAAAAAAGAAACCACTCAAAGGCCCACAATTGCATTGTCCTCTCTGACCATGCTCTCTCGTAGACAAAGAAAGCGAGAGCGTTTGACCGGATCAAAGAGTAAAATTGAATAAAATAATGAACTATCGCATCTGCAGATGTCAGGAGCGCCGGTGCCTCATCAAGCCATTGCCAAGTATCGAACGCTGGCCAAGGAGATCAAAATGCCGACGAATCCGTTGGCCAAACGTGCCACTCCTCCTCCCCCGCCAGAGCCCAAATTGGGCGGAATTCCAGAAGAACCCGAAATTCAGATTGAACCCAATGAGAAGAAGAATGTGTGATTATCGATTTTTAATTATCGATTATCGAAGTTCTGATTCGTTTACATGTTTAATGCAATTTATTTATTGTAGATAATAAAATAATGAGGTTTGCAAGCAGTAACGAGAACATTTGTATGAATAAAGAAATTTTATCACATGATAACGTATGATAGAAACAGTCGAAAAAAGTATGGACCAATTGCGGAGCCCCTCCGCCCTTTTCTTGAAACAGTGATTAGATGGGTTTTCAACTACACTTTGTGAGTTTCTAGTTCATTTATTAACTTATTCCATCAGTGATATACATAAGTGGAGGGTTTAGATGGATAAGGCGATTTCAAGTTTAGTTTGTACCTAACGGAGCCCAATCATAAGGTGTATCTTCCACTCCTTGGATGATCGACAGACAACAAGGTCCTTATCCTTTTGGATTGACAGGCAGTCTTGTTATATTTATAAAGAGGACAGAATTTGTAGCATTAGCAATGCATATCTGCAACAAAAAAAAGATAATGAATATATTCAATCGTTTCCTTCTTTTGTCTCAGTGTCCATCTATCTGGCTGACAGCATATGTTAAACCAGTATACAAAAGAAAAGGTAAGAAGCCTGCGCCATTTCAAAAGTTATGGAACGAATTGTATGCAAGGAATTAGCAATTTTTCTATCTAATAACAATCTAATGCCCAATGAACAACATGGATTTCGCATGAAACGCTCATGTAATACCTGTCTAATTTCAACTTTTGATGAGTGGCACAAATCATTGAACGAGAAGCAGTTAATTTCATGTGCATTCATTGATTTTTCTAAAGCCATTGATTGCATCCCACTTAAACTCCTCGCATATAAATGCGAAAAGAATGTCATTAAAGGATGTTTACTTAGATGGATTGTATCTTTCTTAAATACACGAACACAATCTGTACTTGTTGGTCAGTCCCTATCCCGTCCATTTTCAGTTACTAGCGGAGTACCCCAAAGATCAGTTCTTGGTCCACTCTTATTCTCGTCGTACATTCGTGATATCCCTTCTATTCTACCTCTCCACTCTCGCTGTGCCATTTACGCAGATGACATTAAGTTGTATACCGTATCTAACACGTCCTTATTGCAAGAATCACTGGATCGCATTAATCAATGGTCTAAGACATGGGGATTATCCATGTCCCCTACTAAAACAGTTGTTATGCTTCTCGGTCGAAATCATCCTGATGTCTCGTTCTTTATCGGTAACTGCACCCTACCAGTAGTTGACAAAATCAAGGATCTCGGAATAACCTACATCACTCTATCTGAGAAAATTCACATATGTGCGGTATCGACGAAAAATGGATTTTCCTGTTTTATGTATGATAATTACAGGCTCCATGAGTGAAGTTCACCGGTACTTGGAAATTCCTTCAAATTGAAAATTCGCTTCAGGGGGTGACCACACAACGATTTGGCGCCTTTTCCTAAAAGGTTTATTTCGAATCCAATCGATTCAGGAGTGGGTGCACTCGACTCCGTGGCTAATTCTAAGAAACTATTGTTCAGGAGAGTTTTTTGATCAAAGATCAACGAAGTCTGGAATCGTGAATTTTCGAAATAATTTTCACATTAAATTAATTCTCACTATTTTCCCATGGCGAATGAAAAATTTTTATTTGCTTAA
Organism: Parapristionchus giblindavisi; assembly: GCA_943737045.1. Taxonomy (NCBI): domain Eukaryota; kingdom Metazoa; phylum Nematoda; class Chromadorea; order Rhabditida; family Diplogasteridae; genus Parapristionchus; species Parapristionchus giblindavisi. The sequence goes on from CALSFV010000234.1 coordinate 975,530, forward strand.
TAGCTTCTTCATATTATATTACACCTTTAGTTTAAAAATTATAATTATTAAAAAATTAGAAGTTTGTGTACGAATCAATTTTGTTTGTTGTATTTAATTGTGGTGAGGATTGGCGACGTTCCCTAAAATGTTTATTTCGAATGCAACCGATTCGGGAGTAAGCGCAATCGATTCCTTGGCCAATTCTAAGAAACTTTTGTCTAGGAGAGTTTTTCGATCAAAGATCAACGAACGTTGGAATTGGGAATTTTCGAAATAATGTTTACATTAAATTAATTCTCACAATTTTCCATAGCGAATGTAAACTTTTTATTTTCTCAAATGCTTCTACATAGTGAGAATTATGGAAAATAGTGAGAATTAATATAATGTAAACATTTTTTTCGAAAATTCCCAATTCCAGCGTTCGTTGATCTTTGATCGAAAAACTCTCCTAGACAAAAGTTTCTTAGAATTGGCCAAGGAATCGATTGCGCCCACTCACGAAACGATTGGATTTGAAATAAACTTTTTAGGGAACGTCGCCAATCCTCACCACAATTAAATACAACAAACAAAATTGATTCGTACACAAACTTCTAATTTTTTATTAATTACAGTTTTTAAACTAAAGGTGTAATATAATATGAAGAAGCTATTAAGCAAATAAAAAATTTTCATTCGCCATGGGAAAATAGTGAGAATTATTTTAATGTGAAAATTATTTCGAAAATTCTCGATTCCAGACTTCGTTGATCTTTGATCAAAAAACTCTCCTGGACAATAGTTTCTTAGAATTAGCCACGGAGTCGAGTGCATCCACTCCTGAATCGATTGGATTCGAAATAAACCTTTTAGGAAAAGGCGCCAAATCGTTGTGTGGTCACCCCCTGAAGCGAATTTTCAATTGGAAGGAATTTCCAAGTACCTGTGAACTACACTCATGGAGCCTGTAATTATCATACATAAAACAAAAAAATCTATTTTTCGTCGATACCAAAAAATATCCCAGTTGTTGAATTCTCTCAGATAGTGTTTTCTAGAGTTCAATGATCACATTGAAAATATAGTAACAAAGGCATCAGCACGTTGTGCGTTTATTCATCGATCGTTTAAGTCCCGTAGTATAAATTTGTATGCCCGTCTCTTTACAACATATGTCCGTCCTATTTTAGAGTACTGCAGTGAACTTTGGTCTCCTCAATCAATATCCCTTATTGCACGTATCGAGTCCGTCCTTCATCGATTTTCCAGGCTCGTGTTAAGCAAGTGTAATCTGCCATATCGACCATACCTGGAGCGCATACAACACCTCAAGCTCCCTTCACTTCACTCCCGTCGAGATCAGAATGACCTCATATTCACGTACAATGTAATCCACTCACATCTTGACCTTGATGCCCGTAC